>JAOWBW010001459.1:36476-296474 GCA_026119855.1 Campanula takesimana
TTTACAAAACATACATTATTTACATCCTAATTGGTTGGAAGGGGTACCCCTTTTTCATACTAGTTGGAAGACTACGATCAGTGGAGGCCATCACTACGTCTATAGACCCCTCGGTTTTCACCTGTATTGCACACCCCAAACGGACAATTTGGGCGAGGGTCCTATAGGGCAAGCGGCTTCCACCAACCATCGGATCCTACGACTAACCCTTCCTTAAAGGCGTTTTAACGTGACGTCTATGTTACATCCTACGCAAGTTAATGATGAGCGGAGATCTTAACAACAAACACTATACTCACCATGGCACGTCCCTTGTAGGAAATCACTTTTTTGTGCACTTTCTCTCAAAGATCTCGATCATCATTGACTTGGGGATGACTCGACATAGACAGCACGTTAATTGACTATTAAGAAAAGCTAGCCAAACCAACCGGTCAAAACCTAGGTGTGTTACCTATACTAGTGTGGGTTGACACGGTTTAGGTATAAGGTTCCCACCGTATACGGTGAGTGGAATAGACGAGTGACTCGAAAAGAGTGCGGCAGTAGCACACAAATTCCTGCACATTGAATACTCCGGGTTAATGGGGACCTGTGCAGTGCTGACACGGACTAGTGGTAGTGTGTGGCAAGAAACTAATTCTTTTTTAAGGAGAAAAGAGAGAAGTTTTTGATGTTAGGATGATGCAATGCAATGCATGAGAGAGAGAGAGAGAGAGAGAGAGAGAGAATAATGTATGAAGGGAGCATAGCAGTTTTCGTTTGATCCTAATACTAAGGCGAAAATAACAAAGGTACAAGGATGCAAGGTATATACAAAGTACAAGTATCAACAAAGTACAAGTATTAACACTGCGGGGTGCGCGGGTTCATGTGTGAACATGGCAAGTATGTGAGGTGCATGTATAAACATGGCAAGTGTGTGCATGTGTAAACATGGCAAGTGTGTGGAGGGTGCATGTGAGAACATGGCAAGTGTGTATAGGGTGCATGTGTAAACATGGCAAGTGTGTGAGGTGCATATGTAAACATGGCGAGTGTACATGTGTAAACATGGCAGGTGTGTGCATGTGTAAACATGGCAGGTGTGTGCATGTGTAAACATGGCAAGGTGTGTGCATGTGTAACATCAGGCAGGTGTGTGCATGTGTAAACATGGCAAGTGTGCATGTGTAAACATGGCAAACATCATGATGTGACGAAAGTTAGACCCACTAAGTTTGAAAAAGTTTCAAAGCAGTCCCCAGCAGAGTCGCCACTGTGAATACCCCTTTCCGATGAAGCGACGCATGGGAAGTATCTTGTGATTATTTTTATTTACAAAGGGAATATTCTTAACGACATTAAAATTTTGAGAATCTCCACGCCGTTTTAATTAAAGCCAAAACATTGAAAAAAGCATATTTAATGGGTTCGGGGTCAAATTACAACAAGAGAAGAATATTGAACGTTATCACTCCTATTGCCCGAATTGATCGGTCTTTCTATCATGATGCATGTGTTAGTAGTGTGTTAGTGATTTAGACCGGATCCGAAGATTGCCTACGTTCCTCTCAATGTGAGAAGCTCAGGTCAGTGTAGTTCGCAGAGAATTTAGAATAGGCAGAAGAATCGGGATCATGCATAACGAGGGGGAATTACCTAAAGATTAGGGTTTAGAAGTAGTTCCTAGATCATCCTCGGGTTGATGAACCCTCGATCATCATCGGCTATGAAATAACATGTAATTATGAAGATTGCAACCCTAAATATGGCATAAATAAGGTTTTAATCTATGAACACGAAGAACATGCGAAGAACATTTTATGAACATATGAATGAGCATGCAAAGAATATGAAGACACTATGAATAAACATGTACGAACATGAATATAAAAGATCTACATTAAAAATAATGCAAGAACATGAAGAAAAAGTTAGAAAACTTACCTATGTTGGCAAGAAATAAACTTGATCTTCTTGGATGTTGAATGCTAATTGGAGAGCAAAATAGTGTTTAAGAACTCCAAAATTCGTACTTAGAACTCTCAAAATGGATCCTTAAACCAATAGCCTGGGATTGGTTTATATAGTAAACTGAGGGGAAGATCTGATGGTCCAGATCATCCGGAGCAAGGTTGGCCGCCTGGCCATGATTGAAGACGGCGAAAATGTTGGCCGCGTGGCCAAGGTCGAGGCGGGGCAAGGTTGGCCGCCTGGCCAATTCTGCTGGCTGACGCGATTTTCAAGCTAGGGTTTCACTGTTGCTTTATGGTAACCCTAAGTTGCCTATTTTGATGGATTTTGTCATAAATGAGATATTTTGGGAATCCAGGACAAGTATTTGCAAGGTTTCAAATTTCTATAAAGTACTTGTATTTTAGGGAAAGTCCTAATAAACTCATTTTCAAGTCGGGTACTAACAAATAGGCACCTGTTGAATAGTGACATCAGAATCTTCAGATAAATAATAAATAGAAAGATGAAATGGTAGAATGACAGAAAGGGACGGAAAGGGAAAGGGACGTGGACAACTCCCTGGGCCTGAGCCTGATCACCCTCTATAATCAACCAGGGCATAAGACGAGAAAGGAAGTCCTGGTAATCAGCCTCAAAGGACATGTGGTCAAAGGAATCCTGACCAATAATGAGGTCACCTCTCTCCTCCTCCGCGATGGCATAAGAATTAAGCATATGAGCCGGCGGGTCCAAAGGGATGATGACGTCGAGTCTGCCACCACCCTGCTGGCGAGAGACTCTCTCTCCTAAGTAGAAGAATCCCACGCCAAGGCCGATCATCAGTAATCTCATGCCAGCGAACCCATAAACATGGTCAATTCCCAAACTCCGCCATGGGAAGAAAGCGGCCTCCCATCTGTCAAAATACTGTTGGGTTTCGATCAAACATGCGCAGCGGAATTTAGCATTTAAAGTTTTGAAACCCAAAGCCATGGATCCGTTCGTATGATTAAATCAAATACAACATAAGAATAAAGGAATAAACTAACCCTTGATGGCTATCAAATTCTCTTGGTCTTTGGTGGAGGTTTGAAGACTTGATCACGATCACAAAGCTTGAACACGAACTTTGAAGATGATGATTTTCATCCTCTAGCGGTATCCACACTTCGAACGAATATCAAAGGAGCTTCTTTGATCTTGGTTGCTAGACCAAGTTGTGAAACACTTTTTCACAATCAAAAGAACTATATGGAATTTATTTTTTGTATTATTTTTGTTCCTCAACCAAGAATGTCTTGGAACAAAATAAAACTCTCTCTCAAACTCTTTGAGACTCAAAATCATTAGCTTAGAGTGCTGGCCGAATTTGGTATTTTATACACAAGTATGACCTATTCCAAATAGGAAACTTGTGTCAAAATCCGTCCAAAATTCGTTTCCTAATCAAATTAGGAATCTGCCACCCGACAGTACTGTGCGGCCGCCCAAAAACCTCTGTGCGGTCGCACAACTATCTGAAACAAAACTGGTACATTTCTGAGTTAAGTGTGCGGCCGCCCAGTCAATACTGTGCGGTCGCCCACTCTTCAGAATGTCCAGAATTTCCAAAATTCCAATATAGTCCTTTTTAAAGATTCGTTCTATTGTGTGTGACCCTCTAGGATTATACTAAGTTGGCAATGAGCTCAAACATGATCCCATAAGATATGATTAGGTTCTAGCAAAACCGTCATACCTACCCAAATAGTATAACTAGATACAAGTTCGCATTCCTTTAGAATATGTCACAATCCCTTTGTCCACGATGTCATTGAACACAAGTCATGGTCAAACAGTCAACTTGTTTTGTTCAATACTTTCTCGATTCTGAATATGTTGATAATCCAAATGACATTGATCCAATCAATTCATCTGAGTCCGGCCAAACATTTCATCAACATCATTCCTACGAGTGGCCCAAGCTTGACATCTCTCCGAGGAGGGACAAATCCATTTAGCTTATTATTCTTCCCAACGGGATTCCGATTATGCCAATCATACCCTTTATAACTACTCGGTTAAAAGTAGCGTTTGAATATGTCAAACATAATGTTCATCAAGTGGAAGACTATAATAACTTCATGTCTAAGGATTCAAATGACATAACTAATATGAGATATATGTACGACATAGACCATGACATAAATCTCATAGAGCGGGTCATGTCCAGTACCTTGTTCCAAACAAGTACCCATAAATCTAACATGATCATCCCATGATCATTTAGCCTTTATACTAGTGCTTGACAAGTACTAGGGACGGAGATTATTATAAGTAAACATGAACAACAATAATAATCAAAACATCTCTTTATTGATATGAAATAAATGATAACAATTACAACGTTTATTAAACGTGCCTAGGGCACCACTACCAACAAATACAGCCTCATGCGCTCCACCGTCATGTCGGCCCCCTCGGCCTGCTCATCACGGGTATCCCTGTTATCCTGGCGCCATCTCAGAGTATCTGGGAACATGACAGTGTTGTCTCGAAGGTTGAAAGTAAAGAGACCAAACATGGCGTAACCCCAGGCCTGCAAAATAGGAGAAACATAAAGGATGTCAATATACAATAGCTAAGATAAAAATGCTATCAATATAAATTGGGGCTGAAATAAAGGAGGAATACAGAAGAAGATGAGTATTATACCTCCCAGGCATGACTGTAGCCGCCCAAACCAGCATTCGCCTGATCCCGCGAACTCTTATCCATCGCCATATAGTAGTGGGCCAAGCCAACAAAACCCCAACTAGCATCAGTAACATGCTGCATATCCCTCAGGCAGCTCAGCGGAGTAAAAAGGGCAGTCGATGCATGATTTGCAAATAGCGTCTCAGAAAGGGCCCACCATAGAAAGCCACGGACAGATGCAATTCGGGTATCACGACCCAAAATCTAGGCTCTATTTTATTAGTAATAAATAATTATTATTATTTATTTGCTTGTTTATTTATTTAAATTATTATTTATTTAAATAATTATGTGTGCATTTTATGTGTCATAATAATTATGCCTAGCATTTTATTTGGGACATTTGTGCAAGTGTAGAATCGTTGAGTCTTATTTGTTAGTGGGGAGTATTTGTGTGTAGTGTAGAGGAGGGGGCCTAAGTGTAAATCTTTTAAACATTTCCCTACTCCCTCCCTACTCCTTCCCTCACCTCCCCCATCCTCACACTCCACCTCCATCCTCTCTCCCAGCCATCTCTCTTCCTCTCTCCTCAAATTGGTAAGTTTTTCTTCCTCTTCCTTCTCTCTTCATTTTCTTCATCTTCCTCTCATAATCTCTCATTTCTTAAAACGTGAACCTTGTTTAGATCGTCGATAGGATCGCGTAGAACCAAAAAGAATTGAATTCCGTCAACTTTGAGAATTTGCAAGTAAGTTACTTTTCCCCCATTTTGATGCTATAATGTTCATATCATGTTTAGATAATGCTTAATGTGTTATATTTGAAGTTTGGTTGGGTTTTGAATTTGTTTGGAATTTATTTTGGGTTTTGATCAAAAATGGTGAAATCTTGAATGTTGGGTTTGATTCTTGATTTTTGTTGTTAAATGTTGTTGTGTGAGTCTTTTTTGACTTATTAGTTGTGTTGGTACATTAGTATACTAGTTGGAATGTTGGATTTTGGTGGAAATGTGTTTTGGGTATAAAAATGGAAGAACCCAAGTTGTTCTTCCCGATTTCCAGTAGTTCAGTACATTGGGTGGCAGCACAAAAATGTATGGGCGACCGCACATCTATCTGAAAGCTTTTGTTCTTGTTTTGAGGCTTTTTGGGCGACCGCACAGTCCACTTTGGGCGGCCGCACAGACCTCTGAAAGTTTATATTTTGTTAATTTGTGTGATTGAAGAATGTGTTTTGATCCAAATATTGGGTGTCCCTCTAGTTGACCTTAGTGAACATTAGAATTGGGTCCTTTGTGATTAAGTTTGTGTTAGAAATTAATTAAGTGTTAATTGTGATTGTTGGAACACTTTAATTGAGCGTTGTTGGTATATTTCACTTTCTTGGTGACTTCTTGGTATGGTTTACCTTTGTGGTAATTTACTTGGATTGGTTCCCTACTTTGGAACCTTAAGTTGTTCATTCATGCTAAATTATTATTACTTAGCATCTATTTGGAAGCCCAGCTGGCATATTTGTTGCATTGGGCGATGGGAAAGATTATAATGGCAAAGCCAAGTCCATTATAATGTTGACCATTGTTTTGCCCCCTTCTTTACCCTTTTCCAGATTGGCCTTGGAAAAGTCAAGTTAGCGTTCCTCTGTGAATGTATCTAGCTACCGGGCATGACTTTGTGTCATGGTCCTTGTCCTTTGTGACACTTTTATGGTTATTGGTTCCGGTACCGGGGTTTCTCTTCGGCTTTCATGCTATTATGAAGATGATGATTGGTTGATTATTGAAGCTGCGCAGCGATCCTTTATTTGGATGTTCCGGTTTGGAAAACCTTGGCTATATCCTTTGTTATGTGTTTATTTCCGCTGCTATCTGTTATGTGATAAATGCTATGTGCTATGTGATATTTATTATTGCTTATTGTATATTGCATCATAGCATGTCATGTAGTTGCATTAGTAACTTATTGAGATTTATCTCACCCCCTTTTCTTTTATCTTTGTTTTTCTTAACCCCCCCAGGTGCTAAGGGTTAGTCTCGCTGATCACGAGAAAGAGGACGTCGAGTGTGGATCCATTCTTTTGGGAAGGTTGTTATAGGTTGGTTTACATTATATAAATGTGTAACCTTTTTGGGATAGTTGTACCAAACAATGACGTCACTAAGAATTGTATATTTGTATTTTGTTGGGCATAAACTTGTGGGAGTTTATGATAGTTGTATTTGGTTTTTATCAAACTTGGTTTTGTACAACTTTGGATCATTACCTTTTGGTATCAAATGGAATTTTTAACTTCGGTATTTGTCAGTTTTGGTTTTAGAGTCGACGTCCAGCTCGCGGTCTCGGGCCCGCGGGGTCCGGGGTCGCGACATCGGGTACCAGTCAGATGCATCTGACCAGCATTAACAGCAACATAGGCATCGACCATGTCTCTCAAGGCCTTCAGAGGGTCACCCTTGCTTAGGGTACGCAAAAAGAATCCCAAAAAATGCATCATGTCGTCCCTGCTAGGAGTAAAGTCCGCATCCACCTCAAGTGGCTCACCGAAGATGGCAAGCCCAGTAATGGCATGAAAGTCAGTAGGGGTCATGGTAACCTCCCCCCACCGCATGTGCATGGTATGAGTACTATCCCACCAGCGCTCCTGGATGGCCTGGAGCAAGTGAACATTCCTTCTCTCACCGACAAGGCCATCAAAGAAGGGTTTCAACCCGAGATTCTTGATCTATTCCTTCATCTCGCCATTGAGAGTTTCCCACCTCTCAGCGAGCGCTCGTACGCTGCCTCTACAGTTATTGATCACCCTGAATGACTGCAAACAACAGAGACAAAAGAGACAAATGTCAGAAAAACGGTAAAATCCTCATTCAAGCATTTTACCCGAAAAGTCGCAGAACTGCCTAGAACAACAGTCGAAATCATGTACTACCATACTGTTGGTGTTGGTGCCCTAGGAACGTTTGTTAAATGTTGTATAAGTTATCATTTTATTCATGATGATAAAGAGATAATAAGATTATTATTGTTGCTCATGTTTGCTTATAATAATCTTTGTCCCTAGAGCTTGTTAAGCACTAGTATAAAGGCTAAATGATCATGGGATGATCATGTTAGATTTATAGGTACTTGTTTGGAACAAGGTACTGGACATGACCCACTGTATGAGATTTATGTCATAGTCTATGTCATATATAAATCTCATATTAGTTATGTCATTTGAATCCTTAGACATGAAGTTATTAATGTCTTCCACTTGATGAAGATTATGTTTGACATATTCAAACACTGCCTTAACACGGTAGTTATAAAGGGTATGATTGGCATAATCGGATTCACGTAGGGAAGAATAATAAGCTAATTGGATTTGTCCTTCTTCAGAGAGATGTCAAGCTTGGGCCCCTCGAAGGAATGAGGTTGGTGAAATGTTTGGCCAAACTCAAATGGATTGATTGGATCAATGTCATTTGGATTATCAACATATTCGTAATCGAGAAAGTATTGAACAATACAAGTTGACTTATTGACCATGACTTTTGTTTAATGACATCGTGGATAAAGGGATTATGACATCTTCTAAAGGAATGCGAACTTGTATCTAGTTATACTATTTGGGTAGGTATGACGGTTTGCTAGAACCTAATCATATCTTATGGTTTCATGTTCGAACCCATTGCCAACTTAGTATAATCCTAGAGGGTCACACACAATAGAACGAATCTTAAATAAGGACTACATCGGAATATTGAGTCGAAGGACTTTGGAGGAATTTGGAAATTAGGGAAATCTGGGGCAGGTGTACGACCGCACAAAAGGGTTTGGGCGGCCACACAACTTGGCTCAAAAAGTACCAGAACCTTCCAGATAGATGTGCGGCCGCACAGGTTGTTTTGGGCGGCGCACACCATGTTGGGACTGGTTTCCTAATTTGATTTGGAAAAGAATTTTGGACGGGTTTAGACACAAGTTTCCTATTTGGAATAGGTCTAACTTGTATATAAACAGCAAAATTCGGCCAGAATCAAGGCTAATGCTTTTGTGCAAATCTCAAAGAGTTTAAGAGAGGTTTTATTTTGTTCTAAGACATCCTAGATTGAAGAACAAAATAATACACAAATAAAATTCCATATAGTTCATATTAATTGTGAAAATGTGTTTCACAATTTTGGTCTAGCAACCAAGATCAAGTGTTCTTGATATTCGTTCGTGGTGTGGATACCGCTAGAGGGTGAAACTTATCATCTTCAAAGTTCGTGATCAAGCTTTCAAGCCTCTATCGAATTCAAGGTTGCAAAATCAAAGGCATCAAGGGTTAGTATTCTAGTATTCATTATGTTATATTTGACTTAATCATATGAATGGATCTATGGGCTTTGGGTTTCATTAAATTTTAAATGCTTAATTCCGCTGCGCATATTACTCCGAAACCCAACAGTGGTATCAGAGCCCCGTTCATGTTGATTATTTCAATACCTAGATCATGCTGTGTGTATATAAATTGTTTATGTGCCTAACATGATATGAATATTAGATATATGATGTTTATGTGTTATATGATTCTATGTGGTTTATTGTTTTACAACTTTAATCGCACTATTGAATCGCACTAAAAATTATGTTGGATTCTGAATTGTTTGATTATTAATTTTTGATTGGATCAAAGTTTTAATAATCGGAGAAAACAATTTTGAGACAAATTTTTGAACTCTAAAAATCATTCTGATGCTACTGTGCGACCGCACAGAAAAATGTGGGCGACAACACATGTTTGGGCGACCGCACAGTCTTTCTTAGGCGGCCGAACAGTGATGGTCAGAAGCTGGAATTTTGAGGTAGGTCCGACCGGACCAAAGTAAGGACCCGGCCGGACCTTCTGGTCTGGGCTGGGGTTCTTTTTGGGTCGCGGGGTGGATTTAGTTGGTTTGAATTCCTATTTGTTTTAGTCGATTGGTTCTGAGATTGATTCAATGTTTGGATGGCTAATTTACGTTCATCGAGATTATGTTTCCCAAACTTGATTGCAATCAAAGTTTCAAAGATAAAACGAAGTTAGAATTATGAAGAGTCATAATTGCTAAAATTGAGAAACAAAGTTCTTGATTCAATGATTGGAGATCCATGTGGAATTGTGAATGCAATTGGCCTACGTTCATCGAGACCTTCTATTACTTAGTTTCGGCCACATGGACTACTTTCTTGGTTTCTTGAATTAGTGCAGAATTGTGGTTGCCAATGGCTTAGTTCGGCCGCACTTCTTGTTGTCCTGATTTGGAGATGATAGCCAAAGTTCAAATAGTCTCATCCTCGTAATCATAGAGAAACTAATGACACATAAATATTATGCTTAAATTAATGATTATTAATTTAGTGGCTAAACTTGATGCATAACATGTTTATCTTGTGTGCTCATAAATGTGTTGTATGCTATATGGTGATGAACCTTCAAGAAAGTTTTAAGTCCTTTTTGCCATGCCATGATTAACACACTTGTAAGTACACGGGTATTTTCATGTGGGCTCGCCAAAGCGAGGTGCATTGATTTTATCTTTGTATGAGCAAGATGAGTGAATAAGAGTTTCCTATGCGTTTAAAATGGTTGGACTTAATTAGGCGTCAAAACAGTTTTGGGCCTAGGCAAAGATGAGATTAAACATGCTTTGAAATTGGATCACTAAGAATCATATTGGATATGATTGACAAGAAATTGTCTACCTAATTAATTGATTTTGAGCGGTCCGCCAAAGCGGACTCAAGATTCAATTAAAGTTGGATCTTAGCCCAATTTAAAAGAATCTCAGAAAAGGATCTAAGGGTCATATGTGATATGATTGACAGGGTTGTCTACCTAATTAATTTAATTTTGAGCGGTGCGCCAAAGCGTACTTGAAATTAAATTAAAGTTGGATCTTAGCCCATTTAAATTATATTATACATTGGATGTATAAGAAGGTTATATAATTTAGTGGGATTATTTTTGGAAAATACATTATTTATCTCTTTAATGAGATTCGAACTTGTAAAATTTTGGAAATTTTGCATGAGTTGTAGATAATGACAACTAACTTCGTTGCGATCAATCCTTTAGAAGGATGAGCTTCAAAGAGAATGGTACAAACTTCATGGATTGGATCCTGAGCCTAAGAATTGCTCTAAGGCAAGAAGATGTGTTGTACATTCTTGATAGGCCTATTCCTAAAGAACCCAATGCCGGTATAGACAATCACAAGAATCATGAGTATGATTCTAGGAATGTGAGTTGTCTCAAGCTCACGATTATGTTCTCAAAACTTCAACAAAGTTTGGAACTATGGAAGCCTATTAGATAGGCGTGGAGTTGAGTCACATGTTTCAAAGAGCAATCTAGGCAAGAAAGGTATAAAACCATTATTGCATTCACTTCTTGCAAAAGGAGTAAAGGGCGATAAGTGGAACCTCACATGCTTAAGATAAAGGCTACGTAGAGCATCTTGAGAAACTTGGTTGTCCAATTGGATTGGAGCAAGCCACGGATCTCATTCTTGATTCATTGTCCAAAAGTTATAATCACTTTGTGATGAACTATAACATGCTTGGAATGAATAAGAATCTCTCCGAGTTGCATGATATGCTGAAAAACTACGAAGATCAATATAATGGAGAAAAGTTCTCCAATGCTCATGGTTCATAATGGAAAGGAGGCCAAATGCCAAAGGAAATGTAAGATAGACTTGTCAAACATAAAGGAAATAATTATGGTTAAAATAATAACTCTAATTGATGCAATTTGGTAAAATGGCAATTGGATTGACCATTTAGAATTGTAGTCAAAATTCTGGATAATCAATAAAAGGAATGGTAGTGGGACTACCACTTGGGAATTTTATGTTATAAATTAATCTTTCTAAATTTAATTATTGGTTATTGGATACCAGAATAATTAGTAAATTGAAAGACTACTTATAGTAAAGGTTGATCTATGAATGATAATGATGCAAGAGTTGCAACCTTATTCATAGAACACTTGTAAAGTGGCTTTACTAATGAAGTAGGGAAATATTATTTTGTTATAAGATAATGAAGGATATTTATTTCTTATTTGGAATAAGAAAAGTGCTTTATTTATTGTGATTTACTTCATTGTGTTATCATATAAATAAATCTTATATCCTAAATCTTCAAGAACAAAGTAATAAAGGCTATAACATAAATAATTAAAATTCTTTATGCATTATTGTTTTGATCAAATAAATGAGAAATGCATATCTAAAATTCCATGGAACGGAGTTTTAAGTCATATGATTTGGAATCATATGATTTATGCAAACTTATTTACTTGGACCAAGACATCTTTTACTATGATTGGTAAAAAGCTAATATCTTAGTCGACCTAATACATTTTGATGTATATGGTGCATTAAGAAGCAACACTAAAAGAGAATTTTGGTTATACTTGGTAAAACTATTCAAAGATTCTGATTGGATCATGATGATGAATAATTTAACCAAGAATTTGACAGTCATCATTAAAGTTGTGAAATGGTTTCACAAATTAACTTCACTAAGAACATCATTCTAAATGATGTGTCTACATGGAAGTATAAGAACCTTATTAGGTAGGGTTCATTAGATGACAATGTCATAATGATCTTCCATTATTTGTTTTGGGGTTATGTATTTGAAACCGCTATGATTACACTAATTTAAGTTCCATCAAAAGAGGATAAAAGGTGAAAGAAAAACTGGGTTTGTCTTTCATAAAGATTTAAGATGGTGAGACGTTTTGGAAAGGAGTTGTCTGGGACACACTCACATTTAAATCTAATAAATATTTTTTCATAGGATATCCTAAGGAAACTTGAGGATAAAATTTTACTCATAAGAAACAAATGGTTTGTTGCTTATGATAATACTTTTCTAGATAAAAGGTTTATCTCTAAAAGAATTAGTGGGAGTAAAACATATCTCGAATGGTTCGAGACCTAAAAAATAGTATTTAACCTATGATGGAAGTTGAACAAGTTTTCACAAGGGGTTGTGAGAATCCGTTCAAGATATACAAGTACTTGCACACATGATAAAATACAATCTATTAGAAGAAATATTGGATATTTCGAAATAGAAAGTATTGAGGTAAAGTTCATTTAGAATGAAGTATTTACCACCTATCAATGATGCAATATCAATTCCACATTTAGATTAATGGCTTGGAGTCATAAAATCTAAAAGGCAATTCATGTATAATAATCAAGTTTGGAACTTGATCATTCTAACCCAAGGTGTAAAAACCAAAGGAGATGAATGACTTTTCTTGGAGAAAAACTTACATGGGTAGCAAGAAACTTATTAGAATTTTCATAGTCACATGTTCATATTTGGAATATGAAATTTGACAAAATGATGTCAAAACAAGCGTTCCTCAACGGGAACTCACTTGCGGATGTATTGGATACAACCTAAAGGTTTTGATAGTCATGAAAATTGTAAAAGGTATGAAAGTTGCGAAGATTCATTGGATGGATTGAAGCAAGCTTTTGGGAGTTGGAATCTCCGTTTTGATAAGTCATAGAGTTTGGCTTGATCAAGAACGAAGATGAATCTTGTATATACAAGAAGATTAGTGGGAGCATGGTGATATTCTTTATCTAATATGTGGATGACATATTGCTCATTGGAAACGACATTCCTACACTTTAATCTGTAATGATTTGGTTAAGAAAGTGTTTCGCAATGAAGAATATGGATGAAGCCACATAAGTCATTGGAATTAAGATCTATAGAGATAGATCAAGGAAGCTAAATGGTTTAAAGCCAATGTACATACATTGACAAAGTCATAAGAAGATTCCGCAAGGAAAATTCTAAGAGAGGACATTTGTCAGTGTTACATGGAGTTTCTCTAAGTAAGACTCAATGTCCTAAAGACAAAATATGAGCATGAGAAAATGAATGAGATGCCATTTGCTTCGAAAATTGGATCCATGATGCCATGATAAGTACTAAGCCGGATATATCTAATGCTTGGAGCATGACGAGTAGATATCAATTCGACACCGGTGAGATTCACTGGATGGCTATGAGAGCGATTCTTAAAGTACTTTAGAAGGACTAAAGATTCGTTTATGATCTATGAAGGTATGGAAGATGATCTCGGATGCATGCTTCCAAACCAACAAAGATGATAATAGATCGCAATCAGGTTTTGTGTATATGTCAAATAGTGGAACTGTAAGTTGGAATGGTTCCAAGCAGAGTACAGTCACTAATTCTACGACTAAAACTAAGTATATTGCTGCATTGGATGGTGCGATGGAAACTGTTTGGATTAAGAAGTTCGTTGGAGAACTTGAGATGGTTCCTAGTATTGCTAATCCAATAGACCTTATTAGTAACAATAGTGGTGCTATTGAATCAAGCAAAGGAACCAAGAGCACATCCCAAATCCAAACACATACTTAGGCATTTTCTTATCATTCGAGAAATCATTGATAAGGGAGACGTAAATATATGCAAAGTACCAAGTAATGATAACGTTGCGGACACGGTAACAAAGGAACTTCCACAAGCTAAACATGATGGTCATGTTGGGTCCATGGGTATTGGATACCTAGATATTGGGCCTAGGGCAAGTGGGCGATTGTTGGTGCTTGTGCCCTAGGCACGTTTGTTAAACGTTGTATAAGTTATCATTTTATTCATGATGATAAAGAGATAATAAGATTATTATTATTGCTCATGTTTGCTTATAATAATCTTTATCCCTAGAGCTTGTTAAGCACTAGTATAAAGGCTAAATGATCATGGGATGATCATGTTAGATTTATAGGTACTTGTTTGGAACAAGGTACTGGACATGACCCGCTATATGAGATTTATGTCATGGTCTATGTCATATATAAATCTCATATTAGTTATGTCATTTGAATCCTTAGACATGAAGTTATTATAGTCTTCCACTTGATGAAGATTATGTTTGACATATTCAAACGCTGCCTTAACACGGTAGTTATAAAGGGTATGATTGGCAAAATCGGATTCACGTAGGGAAGAATAATAAGCTAATTGGATTTGTCCTTCTTGATGAGAGATGTCAAGCTTGGGCCCCTCGAAGGAATGATGTTGGTGAAATGTTTGGCCAAACTCAAATGGATTGATTGGACCAATGTCATTTGGATTATCAACATATTCGGAATCGAGAAAGTATTGAACAATACAAGTTGACTTATTGACCATGACTTGTGTTCAATGACATCGTGGACAAAGGGATTATGACATGTTCTAAAGGAATGTGAACTTGTATCTAGTTATATTATTTGGGTAGGTATGACGGTTTGTTAGAACCTAATCATATCTTATGGTTTCATGTTTGAACCCATTGCCAACTTAGTATAATCCTAAAGGGTCACACACAATAGAACGAATCTTAAATAAGGACTATATCGGATTATTGAGTCGAAGGACTTTGGAGGAATTTGGAAATTAGGGAAATCTAGGGCAGGTGTGCGACCGCACAAAAGGGTTTGGGCGGCCGCACAACTTGGCTCAAAAAGTACCAGAACCTTCCAGATAGATGTGCGGCCGCACAGGTTGTTTTGGGCGGCCGCACACTATGTCGGGACTGGTTTCCTGATTTGAATTGGAAAAGAATTTTGGACGGGTTTAGACACAAGTTTCCTATTTGGAATAGGTCTAACTTGTATATAAACAGCAAAATTCGGCCAGAATCAAGGCTAATGCTTTTGTGCAAATCTCAAAGAGTTTGAGAGAGGTTTTATTTTGTTCTAAGACATCCTAGACTGAAGAGCAAAATAATACACAAATAAAATTCCATATAGTTCATATTAAATGTGAAAGCGTGTTTCACAATTTTGGTCTAGCAACCAAGATCAAGTGTTCTTGATATTCGTTCGTGGTGTGGATACCGCTAGATGGTGAAACTTATCATCTTCAAAGTTTGTGATTCTTGCTATGTTCGTGATCATGCTTTCAAGCCTCTATCGAATTCAAGGTTGCAAAATCAAAGGCATCAAGGGTTAGTATTCTAGTATTCATTATGTTGTATTTGACTTAATCATATGAATGGATCTATGGGCTTTGGGTTTCATTAAATTTGAAATGCTTAATTCTGCTGCGCATGTTACTCTGAAACCCAACACATACTACAATGATTTTCAGCATCAAAAAGGGTGAAATTCTATCAAAAGATCAGCCATGCACGATAAACCCTAGCAGCGATAATTCTAGGTGAAAAATTGGCGAAAGTCGAATTGCTAGAACACTAAATTGAGACATGCAACAACGAAATTGACATGGAAACTAAATCAGAGGAAGAGATCCTTACCCTCCTAGTCCGAACGGCGTGAGAAACGTGGTCCTCCAGGAACGGACACAACTCATCCGTCGCCCATACTCTACCTTCATATGCCTACCAAAGAGGTGCTCTTTCTGGGAACGATGCACACCGTCCATTTGAAAGGGTTGGGAATCACTAGAACTTGGTGAAAACAAAGATTTTTGAGTGCGAAAATCGCCTAGGGTCGAAAGCTCCCGAGAATGAAATAGGAAAAGTGATTTGAAAATGACTTTCAGCGCCTAATATGCATGCATCTGTTCTGCACAAAAACAGAGAAGTCTCGTACGAGACATCGTTCCCTTGTACGAGGTATCCCCAGAAAAGTCTCAGAAACCATGTTTTCTTGGGAAATTCCAGAAAAGCCTTGCTTTTAACAGAAAGTTCAGAAAAAACCCTGCTTTAAACCAAAAGGTCAAATCTGAACCCGGTTCAAGATGGAACATTGAGTCGTCAACAAATGGATATTTTCAGAATTGGAACAAGCAAAGTTATTTCTCAGTACGAATTTATTCTCACCGCGCATCCAAGATCATGGGTGAGCAACGAAATCTGCATCAGCAAACTTTAAATCCCACGACTGTCATCAAGACGTAAGTTAATGGCACAAGATTTACAACCGGGTATCCCATGACTGTTATCAAGACGTAAGTTAATAACACAGGATCCCACCATTCAGAATCCCACAATTTTCATCAAGGTGTAAGCTAATGGAATAGGATTCACATTTTCAACAGAAAGGCAGTCTCGTTGAAAGGAGAAGCAAGGTCGAGTAAGTG
This sequence comes from Campanula takesimana, assembly GCA_026119855.1. Lineage (NCBI taxonomy): Eukaryota > Viridiplantae > Streptophyta > Magnoliopsida > Asterales > Campanulaceae > Campanula > Campanula takesimana. Next base: position 53,189 of record JAOWBW010001459.1, read on the forward strand.
GCGTCTCCAAATCCGGGTATCCCACGACTGTTATCAAGACGTAAGTTAATAACACAGGATCCTACCATTTAGAATCCCATAATTGCCATCGAGACGTATGTTAATGGCATAGGATTCACTTTTCCGGCGAATAAGGCATCCTCGTTGGATGGAGAAGCAAGGATCCAAGTAATTGGCGTCTCCAAACCCAGAGTCCGATAATTGTTATCAAGACGTATGTTAATAACATAGGATTCACATTTTTCGGCGAATAAGGCAACCTCGTTGGAAGGAGAAGCAAGGTCCGGGTAACTGGCGTCTCCAAAATCGAAGATGGTTCGTCATCAACAATAGGGCATGTTCAGAATTGGAGCCAAAGAGATTGGTTCCTCAGTATGGATTGCAACTGGAGACAGTTCGTCATCAACAAAAAGGAGTATATTGAGAATTGGGTCAAGGCTATTGATTCCTCAGTATGGGCACTCTCTAAACTCTAAACTTTACATATCACAAGTATTGTTTTCAAAAAATAATTTTCAAAATACCTTAAACCTCAGTTTTTGCGTATTTTTAGAGTCGAACTACGTTTGGTCTGATTCCTTCCGAGGAATATGTAGGCATCTTTTTAGCACGACCATACCCCTAGTTTAAAATGGCGTCTTTTCTATCGACGACGATAGTTCATCCATAAGTATCATCGCCAAGGGGCTCTGTAGACACCCCATTTTGGACGTTCATTATAATCACACTACTTCTGTGTCTCGCCTTTGATTTGGGTCAAAACTCGTTAAGTTGGACATGTTTCGTTAAGTTTCGGACTGACTCTGTTAGTCAGGGGCCAGAATGAACATTAAAACTGCTGTAGAGGGCAAAAAATGTGATTCCAGCACATGGATGTCTCGTACGAGGTATCCCCCTTGACAGTCGGGTTTTGGTCAGTTTCCTGTTGATCTTAACCCCTTTTCTTGGCAAACACTCATGCAATCCGGGGAAAATCCCATGGACCATCCTAGAGTCCAAATATACCTGTGTGAGAATCAAGTCTTGGATTCCCACCTCAACTTACCTCTTGGCCAAAACCCTAGGTCCAAAAAACCCCTATAAATATAGTTGTTCTTGGCTAGAATGACTAATGGTGAATTAATGGTCAACTCTAGACCCCAAATCTGATCAAAGAAGCTCTTATAATCAGCCCCTCTCTGATACCCACGAAATTTGGAAGATCAAGGCCTTTAGTCAAGGCCATCCATATGATTCTTGAAGAAAACGCTTAGGTAAAATCTTTGCTTTCTATCTTCTTATCTCCTTCTTTACTTTGAAGTAGTGTGATTCCATTAAAGGATCAGCCAGAGCCTCTCCAATCCATGGAGATGGTCTCGAAGCACATGATCCGACATCCCAAATAAATAAGCAATTATTTATTTGTTTGTTTTTTTCCTTTTGGTACATGAATGCATGATTTTGAAATTATGATGATGATTTCTTAGCAAGACCAATCCTATATTGGGTGAATTGGGTGCTCCTTAACCTTCCCAATTCATAACTTAACCCCCAAATCCAGACATCTAGGTCCGTGTTCCAACAATAACATGGTGGCGACACTCAAATCAACAAAAAGGTAAATCGAAGGATGAAAACGTGCCTCGAAGGAAAACCTCGCGCGCAAACAGGTGGCGACAAGAGGTAATTCTTTGTGGCACAATGGGTTCGTGTCAAATATAATTTCCAATTTGTAGCGTCTAGTTCGCATGTGTGGCAAGTTGCATCGTCCTATTTGCATCAATTGGATGAATGCAGTCGTTGGGTTGTTGGCAAAGGAGATATCAGATTTTGGGTTGATAATTGGTGTGGGGTTCGGCTTGGGGGCCCTCTACCTGAAGATCATCTTTTGACAGTGAGAGATGGTATTCAGTCTTTGGAGGACATGATTCAGTTTATCCCGCAGGATCTACATGCCAATGCTCGTAGGGTGAATATTGATGCTGTCACACCCCGAAAATTTCAAATTCCATAAATACCAAATAGTACAATTTACATCTCCAAAATGCAAAATACCAAACCAGGCGCGTGAACTCTGCTATAAAACCAACATAACACCATATACACGTCGATGACAAAACCACATCAACTATCGAGACTATACCTCAACGAGATTATAACTCAGAGACTATTTACAAGTGTGGAAGCAAGAACAACCAACCATATATATACCTAAATGACAACCGTACTTACATAACACTATACAACCACGGCCTCACAACAAGAATACACAAAGGCTCCGTAGAGAAACTACCCCAAAAGAGTATAACCTGCTCAGAACAGTCCCACGACATCCGATCTCACGGCTTACAACCTCTAGCTTTCCTGTCAACTAAGGAAAACAAATGGAAAGGAAATGGGGTGAGATAAATCTCAGTAAGTTACTAATGCAGCTACATGGCATGCTATCATATATATTAACTGAATAGCTGAATCATATAACAACAAATGAGAGACTCCCTATCGCCAACCGTCCCATACCGGTTTGATATAACGGCCAACTCATCATGCAGCACACAAAGATGAAATAAACACATAACAAAGGATACTGAACCAAGGTTCTCCCGAAAGGATATAACAATCTGATCAACACCAACAGGGCCGCATCAAAGAGCAGCAACAACAGGCAGCATCGAAGAGCTGAAGCAGGGTTCCAGAACCAAATAACAATAGTAACGACGGTGGGAAAATGACACAAAGTCATAACCCTAAAGCGTGTAGCTAGAATACTCACACAGGGGAGCTAGCTCAACCCAACCACATAATCAGGAAGGGTAAAAAGGGGGTTACCAGTGAAGAACATTATACTGAACTTGACTCGGGTGTCATTATAATATTCATCACTGCCCGACTCAACCAAGTAAGACCAGCTGGACTTTAAACGAAAGCACAATCAGTGTATGATTCCAAAATAGGGAACCATACTAAGTACATCATGTCACGACCCGAAATCTAGGCTCTATTTTATTAGTAATAAATAATTATTATTTATTTATTTGCTTGTTTATTTATTTAAATTATTATTTATTTAAATATTATGTGTGCATTTTATGTGTTATAATATTTATGCTTAGCATTTTATTTGGGTCATTTAGTGCTGGTGTAGAAATATTGGGTCTTAGTTGTTAGTGGGGAGTATTGAGTTGGGTAGTATTAGAGGAGGGGGTCTTTGTGTAAGTTTTTAAATCATACTCCTACCCTCTCCCTACACCTCCTTCTCCCTCATACACTCCACCTCCCTCACTCCTCTTCCCCCATCTTCCAGCCCATTTCTCTCTCTCTCTCCAAAAGAAAGGTAAGCATTTCTTCTTCCTTCTCTCTTCATTTTCTTCATCTTCCTTTCATTATTATTCATTTCTTAAAACGTGAACCTTGTTTAGATCGTCGATAGGATCGCGTAGAATCAAAAAGATTTGAAATCCATCAACTTTGAGATTTATCAAGTAAGTTACTTTTCCCCCATTTTTATGCTAAAATTTCATATCATGCTTAGGTAATGCTTGATGTGTTTTATTTGAAGTTTGGTTGAGTTAGAATTTATTTGGAATTTATTTGAGTTTTGGCCAAAAATGGTGTTCTTGGGAATGTTGGGGTTTGAATCTTGTTGAGGGTAGCTAGATGTTGTTATTTAGGTCCATTTCAAGTTCACAAGTTGTTTTGGTGCATTATTATGCTTATTGGAAGTCTTGATTTTGAGTATTAGAGAAATGGTGAAGTTTTGGGTAAAATTTGGTTACCTGGGTTCTTCTGCGTTTTTTCTGAATTTAGGAGGTGCTCGGCCGAGCGCGTCCCTTGACTCGGCCGAGCGGAGCAGACCAGAGAGTCATAATCTTGGAACCGAAGTTGCTCGGCCGAGTCATATAGAACTGCTCGGCCGAGCACCCGTGTTTTAGGCTTAAATGTTTATAACTTAAAAGTAAGCACCCGGAACAATAAGAAGTCAACCGTAAGCCTATGTAAACCGTGTAAGGAGTGTGTTAGAGTTATAAAAGTGGGAAATGAGTATGAGGTGGTTTTATTCGGTTGGGATAATTGTTTGTATGGGTTGCGAATAACTCTAGTGTTTAAAACGGTGCCTTTGTGAACAAATATGTGTGGAGTTTGACCAAGTATCGTTTTGTATTTATTTGACATCTTTTGATGTGTTGTGTGGATTGGTGCACCTTTTCGGTGATTTATTTGGATTGGTTCCCTACTTTGGAACCTTAAGTTGTTTATTTAAGCTAGTATTTATTACTTAGCATTTATTTGAAAGTCCAGCTGGTATTTTGTGTGTGTTTGGGTGATGCGAAACATTATGATGGCACGGCCAAGTCCATCGTGATGTTGACCATTGTTTTGCCCCATTATTACCCTCCTCCAGATTGGCCTTGGATGTGAGAAGAGCTAGCTCCTTTATGTGCATTTTAGCTTTACTTGGAGCATGACTTTGTGGCATGTCTCCCGTCCCTTGTGACACTTCCTTTGGTTATTGGTTCCGGTACCGGGTTTTCTCTTCGGCTTTCATGCTATTATGAAGATGATGATTTATTGATTATTGAAGCTGCGCAGCGATCCTTTATTTGGATGTTCCGGTTTGGAAAACCTTGGCTATATCCTTTGTTATGTGTTTATTTCCGCTGCTATCTGTTATGTGATAAATGCTATGTGCTATGTGATATTTATTATTGCTTATTGTATATTGCATCATAGCATGTCATGTAGTTGCATTAGAAACTTATTGAGATTTATCTCACCCCCTTTCCTTTTATCTTGTTTTTCCTTAACCCCCCCCAGGTGCTAAGGATTAGTCTCGCTGATCACGAGAAAGAGGACGTCGAGTGTGGATCCATTCTTTTGGGGAAGGTTGATATAGGTTGGTTTACATTATGTAAATGTGTAACCATTTTGGGATAGTTGTACCAAACAATGACGTCACTAAGAATTGTATATTTTTATTTTGTTAAGCATAAACTTGTGGAAGTTTATGATAGTTGTATTGGTTTTTATCAAACTTGGTTTTGTAAAACTATGGATCATCACCTTTTGGTATCAAATGGAATTTTTAACTTCGGTATTTCACAGTTTTGGTTTCAGAGTCGACGTCCAGATCGCGGTCTCGAGCCCGCGGGGTCCGGGGGGCGCGACACATCATAAAGATAATAAACTGCTCATAAAGAGCCCAACAACTATGTGCATTAGCAACATTTCTCAAACAAAGGATTTCAAAGTAGGAAATCCCACAAACGCATCATAAAGATGTACAATACCAAAATGAACCCAAATAGTTACACATTTCACACTTGATCACAAACGGACCATTCCTTGTAATGTAGAATTCCAAGGCAGGAAATCCGAACAATACCACCTTAAGGATATTAAACAAAACCAACCCTATCATACTTAGTCACCAATACACCCCGTATACATACATTTGAACTCATAAATAGTACGATGACTATGAACCTAACCATTCCTTTACATTTAGGATTCCCAAATAGGAAATCCGAATAAATACACCATCAAGATGCTAAACAAATCCGTAGGCACTTAACCACCATTTCACACCTTACATCCATTCATAATCGAACCAATTCCTAACATCTTTGTGTTCCACAACGCCTATCTATGTATCCTAGAATAGGACTCAAGACCTGAACATAAAATGAATCATAAATCATTTAAATTGGAACATATTAGTTTTTCCAGCAGACTGTGCGGCTGCCCACAATAGTCTGTGCGGTCGCCCAAATACACTCTCCCAGGCTAAAAAACAATCCAGAAATATGTGCAGTCGCCGGCCCTATTTGGGCGGTCGCCCACTCACCTACGCTAGTGATATTTAATTATTTCACGCTAACTCTATTTCACCGTCTCAAAAGTACTATTACAACTTCCCCCAAATATTTATTTAACATTTTAACTATAATTCACAGTCTCAAAAGTACTATTACAACTTCCCCCAATATTTATTTAACATTCTAACTATAATTCACCGTCTCAAAAGTACTATTACAACTTCTTATCTTATGTATATAAACCAAGAAATGATTCCAACAGTGAGAATACTCACAAAATAGCCCAATTAACAAATAGCTCTAATACTCACACAAAAACAACAATTATCAAGAAAAGTATCACATATAATATGCATGAGCAATATTATAATTTAAAGGGGAGTAGTAACTTACTTGCTATAGAAATAGTACCGGATATAGTACCATGACATATTTTTCTGACCAACTAGATTTGATCTACTCGAGACCCCGAACATTTTGGTGAAATCGGATTTTAGAACGGAGTAATAAAAAATGAGAAATTGAAGAGAGATTGGGTCAACTCTACGCAGAACAGAGAGAGAACTGAGAAGAAAGAAGAAAAGGGAAAGTGTTCTTCTGCTGCGCAGAGAGAGGTCGAGAATGGGTTAAATAATTGCCAAGTTACACTTAGGCCCCTCCAAGTTAATCAATTACATTTAAACCCCCAAGGTTTCAACTTTAACACTTAACCCCCTTCTCATTATTTATAAATACTAACTAAACTATTTTAGCTTCCACTCATGCTAGTTAATCATTTTGCAATCCAAATACTTTTATTTAATATTTTAATAGATCAAGTAAGTCTTTTAAAATAATCAAACTAACAAAAATAAATTATAAAATAATATTCAGTGTAAAATTATATAAAATTGGGACGGGTCGTCACCCACAAGTGCTCAACTTATGACTAAAAATAGTGCCGGGGTTTGGGGTCGTTACATTTACTCCCCCTAAAAACAAAATTCGTCCTGAATTTTAAAGTTACTCACCAAGATGATCAAACATCCACGGATACTTTCGTTCCATTTCTTCCTGAAGTTCTAAATCTCAATCTCAATTTCCATTAATTTGTCTTAAATAAACTAACACTTATGAAACACATATATATCCCACGTATGCTCGTATTAAACATTCTACACCAGCAGAACATAGATAAGAATACAAATTTCTTCCTAACAAATTTCTCACTTTTACAACCCAGAAACTCTCATTCTTAACTAGAGAAAACATGCCAAAGAAGATTTATGAAATCCATCAAACCACTGTGGGTTTTTATTTTCCCACTTCTTGTCTGTTTCTCCTATAATCACTTCAATTCCACGATTTTCCTAGTACTTTCACAAGAGATAGTTTTACTTTTCCGGTTCATCCCTACGTATTTACGACATAAACATCATCCCAATAGTATTTGAAATCAACTCCACATACATGTAGTATATCCTTATAAATATCGGTCCCTAGGGTTTCCCAATATTATGACGAGACCCAAATAAATATCCATAGCACCCTGGGAAGTCTATTAAGATCAAGATTTACAAACAATGGTCCCTGTCATATATTATCTCCACAAGCATCCCATGTAATCATACTATTGCCTGAACAAATAAGGGAAAGAATAGGACTAACGATTATTGTCACCCAAGAATTCAATTATATACTCAAAAATTACCTTTATCAACTATCTGATCAAATATGATTCCTCCAATTCATCCCATTATATTTTGTTTCTAATTAAATGGGTAACTGACTTGGTCTTGTGAATCTCTTTAAGTACCAATAGTCGAATTTCCACTACACGTGTTTCATTCCACTAAGTCAAATCTTCCAACATCTCCCATTCAGCAGTATCCAACATGATATACACATTTACATGTTCAGTGATTCCACTACTACACTCATCTTTCTTATATGATAAAACATAATACAGTCATGATCTTTGAATTCTCTACCCACTTGCATTATCTCATATTTAGTTTTTCTAATAAAATATATCCATCAAATATTGATAGTCTGTTAACATAACATTTCAAACTTAGCCATAAAAAAAATATATAATCTGCTAAGGCAATATCAATAAAGTTACAATCAATCCTGAGTTATAGATGATTCTATTCATAGGGCGTTAATCCTCAAAACATATACAAGTACCTTATCATCTTGAATCAATATACTCCTCAATCTCTATTTGGAAATACTACTATAGATAATAAATTTATCATTTTTACTATAATGATGAAACTTGGCATGTCCCCAAGAAAACATTAACACTAGTCATATCATTTATCAATTCACCACCAAAATCAAATTATATAATTTGGAAATATCATTCCTCAAATCCATCAATACCACTAGACCATTTATTCATCTAAATGACATAACCACGAATTCATGATGAGCATACCTAGTATGAGAAATTGTCTTCGATATATCCTTATATTTGACCTTCAACCAATTATAGCCCCTTATCAATCAAACACCGACTAAACCAATGATCAACTTCAGGAATTTACTAATTCACCAATATAAGATAACAAGTACTAATTCGTCATAGTGACCTAGTTGAGCTCTCTGAAAATATCTAATTTAGACCCAAAATCACCCAATTCGGAGTTCGATGAATTAGATAAGAATTTATTAAAACTCAATCCACACTTGAGTTATATATCATGAACTGCTGCCAAAAATATGATATTTAAGAAGTTCGCATAAAAACATACAATTTAGCCTAAAGAATCACTCTATTACGAGCTCGGATGTCTTTCTTACGATGTATCTAAAATTCACACTATTCAATATATCTCTATGGTTCTACAGAACCAAGACTCGAATTCTGGGAACAAGATACAGAAAATCATCTTATGAAAAATAAGATCATTGGAAAGGTCTTGAAAATATAGTCATATTAGACACTTAAATCATCCAATTCAAATTTAAAATGAATAACTTACGATCATTTTAATTTACTAATTTCCCCAAAACTCTAAACAATTCAATAGCACAAAAACCGAGATTCTGGGGTAATACAGTGAATTTCTAAAATTACAAAATTAATCACACGGAAAGCTCTCAAAAAGTTAATCGGTTTAGGCTCAAAAATCACTTGAATCCGGTTTAAAATGAATAAGTTATGACTAATCACAATTCAATCAAGCTTCCGAAACTACACAGGGACTGATCTGAAACATTTACAAACTCAGTGACCAAAATGAAATATCCAAAAATACTCATCTTCAAGCTTTCCCCTAATCTCTAAAACACTCTTCTTCCATGAAGATTAATATAACTTCTCATAAGAGATGCATCCACTTATAATCCATTATGCTTCTAAGCAAAGTCACACATACCAGTATAGAAATATTCACCACCAATCGATGGCAAACAAGAGATTCATGACACATAGAAAGCTAGGCCATACCACTTAACTCATCAATATCCCGTATAGGTGACATAACTAAATCATCTTATATATACCAGTAGCAATCACGTAGTTTCGTATTCGAGAGTACACCTCCACATTAATCCATGAATAAGAACAAACATGCGTATATAGCACGAAACATTGTCCACTTTACGAAATAGATACGCCTAAGTCTTCAAAGACTCGCACTCTCGATTCTCAAACCAACTAGCCCCGATGGAACCAACACTATTAACACCAGTCCTATGCCTGATATACCACAAGAGATGGAACACTCGACGTCAATATCACAACCATAACCCAACTAATTTCTATCTTAACCTCATCCACTAATTTATTATGCATCTACTGCACAAACTTTCCATGACCAAGGAAGCTAATTAACTTCAAGAAAACTTAGTTTTCTAAACTGCTCAAAATCGTAACACTTAAGTATCGAAACCTATTCAATATCAGAGTTCTTATTCACTTTCAAGATCTAATCCCAATGCTCTGATACCAACTGTCACGCCCCGAAAATTTCAAATTCCATAAATATCAAAATGGTACAATTTACATCTCCAAAATGTAAAATACCAAACCAGGCGCGTGAACTCTGCTATAAAACTAACATAATACCATATACACGTCGATGACAAAACCACATCAACTATCGAGACTATACCTCAACGAGATTATAACTCAGAGACTATTTACAAGTGCGGAAGCAAGAACAACCAACCATATATATACCCAAATGACAACCGTACTTACATAACACTATACAACCACGGCCTCACAACAAGAATACAAAAAGGCTCCATAGAGCAAATACCCCAAAAGAGTATAACCTGCTTAGAACAGTCCCACGACATCCGATCTCATGGCTTACAACCTCTAGCTTTCCTGTCAACTAAGGAAAACAAATGGAAAGGGAACGGGGTGAGATATATCTCAGTAAGTTACTAATGCAGCTACATGGCATGCTATCATATATATTAACTGAATAGCTGAATCATATAACAACAAATGAGAGGCTCTCTATCGCCAACCGTCCCATACCGGTTGGATATAGCGACCAACTCATCATGCAGCACACAAAGCTGAAATAAACACATAACAAAGGATACTGAGCCATGGTTCTCCCAAAAGGATATAACAATCTGATCAACACCAACAGGGCCGCATCAAAGAGCAGCAACAACAGGCAGCATCGAAGAGCTGAAGCAGGGGTTCCGGAACCAAACAACAATAGTAACAACGGTGCGAAAATGACACAAAGTCATAACCCTAAAACGTGTAGCTAGAATACTCACACAAGGGAGCCAGCTCAACCCAACCAAACAATCAGGAAGGGGTAAAATGGGTTACCAGTGAAGAACATTATACTTAACTTGACTCGGGTGCCATTATAATATTCATCACTGCCCGACTCAACCAAGTAAGACCAGCTGTACTTTAAATGAAAGCATAATTAGTGTATGATTCCAAAATAGGGAACTATACTAAGTACATCATAAAGATCATAAACTGCTCATAAAGAGCCCAACAACCTGTAGACACCCGCCTTGGACCTCTCACCCCTATTGCATACATAGTATTTTTACTTTACTTGTTTTTGTCAATTTCTGTTACTTCGGTTAAGTTCCTAACTGATTCCGTCAGTTTTGGACTAAACTGCATAACAGAGTTAACTTTCTAGTCCATTCTGTCAAAATCGCCATTTCAAAGTCGCGCGCCTCCGCCCTTTGGGCCAGAAGCGCGCGCCTCCCGCCGACTATACGGGATGCGCGCGCGTCTGGGTGTGTCAGTTACTGATTTCTGTCCAAGAATCTCTCCCTTGCTCATTTTATATGATTTTGCCCGGAAAACTGATCTCCGTCTTGGCACCAAAAACATCCCCTTTCAACTATAAAAACCCCTCCAATCCACCATTGGAGGGGGTCTTGTTGGGTATGCTTACTTCTTCTCGTGAGAATTGATTGATACCATCACCTATTAATATTTTATGGACTTTAGGACCCTATGTAAGAAGTTTTATAACTTCATTTTTTAGCTTAGTCCATTTTATAGTATAGGCTTAGATCACAGGACTTGAAGCGGAAAGGAATGAAGATCCAAGTGTCAGTGGTTACTGTGCAGGACTTAGCTGCGCAGGACACCACTGCGCAGGAATATCCTGCGCAGCATTCTTCCTCAGTTCAATCCATTCAGATCACCTAACTTGGAAAACGCTTTGAAGATGTACGCTTTTAAAAGTGTTAAGGTGTGCAGAAACGACAAAACAAGCACACTTAGCATATCCAACGGTGGAGACGTGCTCAAGAGATATATTTCAAATTAAGACAGCTGTCAACCTTCTAGAAGAAGCTTTTTGAATTTGGTCTTCATGCTCAGTCTCCAACGGCTCTATATACCTGCGTACCAATCATATTGTGCCAGGTCATCAACTTTGATTAGAACTCCAACGGCTATAAAGGACTCATGCGCACCAATCATATTGTGCCAGCTCATCGTCCTTGCTCAGAGCTCCAACGGCTATATTCAAGCTCTCAGCTATAAATAAGCCAGCTCATCTTCATTTCCAAGTTGCTAGAGTCTATGCTTTATAATATCCTTGAAGTTCTGAAGATTGCTGCTTACTATTCACAGATTCAAGGTCAACCTTCAACCTTCATACCTTCAACTCCTGCCCAGATCCTAAGCCTTAAATCACCAGAATTCTTCATGCTCTTCATCTCATAGATTCATAGAGCCCAGAATTTCTGAACACACACACACCTCTTGAAGCTTTGATCATTTAGATCTTTCTTCTTGAGATACACCGGTTTAGTCTAGGATTTGCTCTTCATAGATTATAGATCTTTGAGATAGTTGTGTTTCATTGTTGTATCTTGTAACTCTCTCATATAATAAGATCTCCTTTTGAAAATCCAAGACTAACCATCTTGATAGAGGACGTAGATCTTTCTTCGATCGAACCTCTCCAATTAGCTTGTTCTTTAATCTCGCTATTTACTTTCTGCTAATCATTTCTGAATTACTGCTCTGTTTGATCTTATCAGATTGCTTCTATTACCGCTGTGTTTGTTATTACTTATTTCCTTAGAACATTTTATCCAACTCTTTAAGCCAAATCTTAGCGCGTGCGTTTTTATCCTTTCGCAGCTTTTTACTGCGCAGGTGCTGCTTAAAACTTCCGCTGTGCATTTCACACTCTCACTGCGCGCTATACTTAGCTTATTTGAGACTGTGCGCATAAGCCATTGATTTGCAAAAGGGTTTGAAAAGAATTATAAAACGCTATTCACCCCCCCCCTCTAGCATTTTTCATACCCTTGTTGCCCCTTTGGGACCAACAAGTGGTATCAGAGCAAACACCTTCATAAAACTTGTTTTGTTTTTCAAGCTTAACAGCTTGGGTGCCGATTCAAGATGGCTTCAAAATCTTAGGCAATGGCTAACTATTCACATGTCCCAGTGCTGAATGAAGATCACTTCGAAATCTGGAAGCACTGCATGCTCACTCATTTTTCTTCTATCGACGAGATCCTCCACGACATCGTTCTTGAAGGACCTTACATTCCAATGAAGGCCAATCCAGATGCTGCTACCAACAAGGATAATCCTACAATTAAGAAGGCCAAAGGGGAATGGACTGATGAAGAAAAGAAATGGGTTGGCTATGATGGAAGAGCAAGGAATATCATTCTTAGCACTCTAGACCTCTCCACGCACAATCAAATTGTGAGCGGTGGAACTGCAAAGGAACTATGGGATGCTATTGAAGGATATGTGAATGGAGACAAAGTAAGCAAGGAAAACAAAAGATTTGTGGTTCAAAGAAAATTCACTGCTTCATGAGAAAAGATGGTGAAACCTTGAGACAAACATATGATCGCTTCTGTGCTGTTGTAATCTTTTGTAAATCTCTTGGAACTACATTCACCATATTCGGAATCGAGAAAGTATTGAACAATACAAGTTGACTTATTGACCATGACTTGTGTTCAATGACATCGTGGACAAAGGGATTATGACATGTTCTAAAGGAATGTGAACTTGTATCTAGTTATATTATTTGGGTAGGTATGACGGTTTGTTAGAACCTAATCATATCTTATGGTTTCATGTTTGAACCCATTGCCAACTTAGTATAATCCTAAAGGGTCACACACAATAGAACGAATCTTAAATAAGGACTATATCGGATTATTGAGTCGAAGGACTTTGGAGGAATTTGGAAATTAGGGAAATCTAGGGCAGGTGTGCGACCGCACAAAAGGGTTTGGGCGGCCGCACAACTTGGCTCAAAAAGTACCAGAACCTTCCAGATAGATGTGCGGCCGCACAGGTTGTTTTGGGCGGCCGCACACTATGTCGGGACTGGTTTCCTGATTTGAATTGGAAAAGAATTTTGGACGGGTTTAGACACAAGTTTCCTATTTGGAATAGGTCTAACTTGTATATAAACAGCAAAATTCGGCCAGAATCAAGGCTAATGCTTTTGTGCAAATCTCAAAGAGTTTGAGAGAGGTTTTATTTTGTTCTAAGACATCCTAGACTGAAGAGCAAAATAATACACAAATAAAATTCCATATAGTTCATATTAAATGTGAAAGCGTGTTTCACAATTTTGGTCTAGCAACCAAGATCAAGTGTTCTTGATATTCGTTCGTGGTGTGGATACCGCTAGATGGTGAAACTTATCATCTTCAAAGTTTGTGATTCTTGCTATGTTCGTGATCAAGCTTTCAAGCCTCTATCGAATTCAAGGTTGCAAAATCAAAGGCATCAAGGGTTAGTATTCTAGTATTCATTATGTTGTATTTGACTTAATCATATGAATGGATCTATGGGCTTTGGGTTTCATTAAATTTGAAATGCTTAATTCTGCTGCGCATGTTACTCTGAAACCCAACACATACTACAATGATTTTCAGCATCAAAAAGGGTGAAATTCTATCAAAAGATCAGCCATGCACGATAAACCCTAGCAGCGATAATTCTAGGTGAAAAATTGGCGAAAGTCGAATTGCTAGAACACTAAATTGAGACATGCAACAACGAAATTGACATGGAAACTAAATCAGAGGAAGAGATCCTTACCCTCCTAGTCCGAACGGCGTGAGAAACGTGGTCCTCCAGGAACGGACACAACTCATCCGTCGCCCATACTCTACCCTTCATATGCCTACCAAAGAGGTGCTCTTTCTGGGAACGATGCACACCGTCCATTTGAAAGGGTTGGGAATCACTAGAACTTGGTGAAAACAAAGATTTTTGAGTGCGAAAATCGCCTAGGGTCGAAAGCTCCCGAGAATGAAATAGGAAAAGTGATTTGAAAATGACTTTCAGCGCCTAATATGCATGCATCTGTTCTGCACAAAAACAGAGAAGTCTCGTACGAGACATCGTTCCCTTGTACGAGGTATCCCCAGAAAAGTCTCAGAAAACCATGTTTTCTTGGGAAATTCCAGAAAAGCCTTGCTTTTAACAGAAAGTTCAGAAAAAACCCTGCTTTAAACCAAAAGGTCAAATCTGAACCCGGTTCAAGATGGAACATTGAGTCGTCAACAAATGGATATTTTCAGAATTGGAACAAGCAAAGTTATTTCTCAGTACGAATTTATTCTCACCGCGCATCCAAGATCATGGGTGAGCAACGAAATCTGCATCAGCAAACTTTAAATCCCACGACTGTCATCAAGACGTAAGTTAATGGCACAAGATTTACAACCGGGTATCCCATGACTGTTATCAAGACGTAAGTTAATAACACAGGATCCCACCATTCAGAATCCCACAATTTTCATCAAGGTGTAAGCTAATGGAATAGGATTCACATTTTCAACAGAAAGGCAGTCTCGTTGAAAGGAGAAGCAAGGTCCGAGTAAGTGGCGTCTCCAAATCCGGGTATCCCACGACTGTTATCAAGACGTAAGTTAATAACACAGGATCCTACCATTTAGAATCCCATAATTGCCATCGAGACGTATGTTAATGGCATAGGATTCACTTTTCCGGCGAATAAGGCATCCTCGTTGGATGGAGAAGCAAGGATCCAAGTAATTGGCGTCTCCAAACCCAGAGTCCGATAATTGTTATCAAGACGTATGTTAATAACATAGGATTCACATTTTTCGGCGAATAAGGCAACCTCGTTGGAAGGAGAAGCAAGGTCCGGGTAACTGGCGTCTCCAAAATCGAAGATGGTTCGTCATCAACAATAGGGCATGTTCAGAATTGGAGCCAAAGAGATTGGTTCCTCAGTATGGATTGCAACTGGAGACAGTTCGTCATCAACAAAAAGGAGTATATTGAGAATTGGGTCAAGGCTATTGATTCCTCAGTATGGGCACTCTCTAAACTCTAAACTTTACATATCACAAGTATTGTTTTCAAAAAATAATTTTCAAAATACCTTAAACCTCAGTTTTTGCGTATTTTTAGAGTCGAACTACGTTTGGTCTGATTTCCTTCCGAGGAATATGTAGGCATCTTTTTAGCACGACCATACCCCTAGTTTAAAATGGCGTCTTTTCTATCGACGACGATAGTTCATCCATAAGTATCATCGCCAAGGGGCTCTGTAGACACCCCATTTTGGACGTTCATTTATAATCACACTACTTCTGTGTCTCGCCTTTGATTTGGGTCAAAACTCGTTAAGTTGGACATGTTTCGTTAAGTTTCGGACTGACTCTGTTAGTCAGGGGCCAGAATGAACATTAAAACTGCTGCAGAGGGCAAAAATGTGATTCCAGCACATGGATGTCTCGTACGAGGTATCCCCCCTTGACAGTCGGGTTTTGGTCAGTTTCCTTGTTGATCTTAACCCCTTTTCTTGGCAAACACTCATGCAATCCGGGGAAAATCCCATGGACCATCCTAGAGTCCAAATATACCTGTGTGAGAATCAAGTCTTGGATTCCCACCTCAACTTACCTTCTTGGCCAAAACCCTAGGTCCAAAAACCCCTATAAATATAGTTGTTCTTGGCTAGAATGACTAATGGTGAATTAATGGTCAACTCTAGACCCCAAATCTGATCAAAGAAGCTCTTATAATCAGCCCCTCTCTGATACCCACGAAATTTGGAAGATCAAGGCCTTTAGTCAAGGCCATCCATATGATTCTTGAAGAAAACGCTTAGGTAAAATCTTTGCTTTCTATCTTCTTATCTCCTTCTTTACTTTGAAGTAGTGTGATTCCATTAAAGGATCAGCCAGAGCCTCTCCAATCCATGGAGATGGTCTCGAAGCACATGATCCGACATCCCAAATAAATAAGCAATTATTTATTTGTTTGTTTTTTTCCTTTTGGTACATGAATGCATGATTTTGAAATTATGATGATGATTTCTTAGCAAGACCAATCCTATATTGGGTGAATTGGGTGCTCCTTAACCTTCCCAATTCATAACTTAACCCCCAAATCCAGACATCTAGGTCCGTGTTCCAACAATAACATGGTGGCGACACTCAAATCAACAAAAGGTAAATCGAAGGATGAAAACGTGCCTCGAAGGAAAACCTCGCGCGCAAACAGGTGGCGACAAGAGGTAATTCTTTGTGGTCACAATGGGTTCGTGTCAAATATAATTTCCAATTTGTAGCGTCTAGTTCGCATGTGTGGCAAGTTGCATCGTCCTATTTGCATCAATTGGATGAATGCAGTCGTTGGGTTGTTGGCAAAGGAGATATCAGATTTTGGGTTGATAATTGGTGTGGGGTTCGGCTTGGGGGCCCTCTACCTGAAGATCATCTTTTGACAGTGAGAGATGGTATTCAGTCTTTGGAGGACATGATTCAGTTTATCCCGCAGGATCTACATGCCAATGCTCGTAGGGTGAATATTGATGCTGTCACACCCCGAAAATTTCAAATTCCATAAATACCAAATAGTACAATTTACATCTCCAAAATGCAAAATACCAAACCAGGCGCGTGAACTCTGCTATAAAACCAACATAACACCATATACACGTCGATGACAAAACCACATCAACTATCGAGACTATACCTCAACGAGATTATAACTCAGAGACTATTTACAAGTGCGGAAGCAAGAACAACCAACCATATATATACCCAAATGACAACCGTACTTACATAACACTATACAACCACGGCCTCACAACAAGAATACACAAAGGCTCCGTAGAGAAACTACCCCAAAAGAGTATAACCTGCTCAGAACAGTCCCACGACATCCGATCTCACGGCTTACAACCTCTAGCTTTCCTGTCAACTAAGGAAAACAAATGGAAAGGAAATGGGGTGAGATAAATCTCAGTAAGTTACTAATGCAGCTACATGGCATGCTATCATATATATTAACTGAATAGCTGAATCATATAACAACAAATGAGAGACTCCCTATCGCCAACCGTCCCATACCGGTTTGATATAACGGCCAACTCATCATGCAGCACACAAAGATGAAATAAACACATAACAAAGGATACTGAACCAAGGTTCTCCCGAAAGGATATAACAATCTGATCAACACCAACAGGGCCGCATCAAAGAGCAGCAACAACAGGCAGCATCGAAGAGCTGAAGCAGGGGTTCCAGAACCAAATAACAATAGTAACGACGGTGGGAAAATGACACAAAGTCATAACCCTAAAGCGTGTAGCTAGAATACTCACACAGGGGAGCTAGCTCAACCCAACCACATAATCAGGAAGGGGTAAAAAGGGGGTTACCAGTGAAGAACATTATACTGAACTTGACTCGGGTGTCATTATAATATTCATCACTGCCCGACTCAACCAAGTAAGACCAGCTGGACTTTAAACGAAAGCACAATCAGTGTATGATTCCAAAATAGGGAACCATACTAAGTACATCATGTCACGACCCGAAATCTAGGCTCTATTTTATTAGTAATAAATAATTATTATTTATTTATTTGCTTGTTTATTTATTTAAATTATTATTTATTTAAATATTTATGTGTGCATTTTATGTGTTATAATATTTATGCTTAGCATTTTATTTGGGTCATTTAGTGCTGGTGTAGAAATATTGGGTCTTAGTTGTTAGTGGGGAGTATTGAGTTGGGTAGTATTAGAGGAGGGGGTCTTTGTGTAAGTTTTTAAATCATACTCCTACCCTCTCCCTACACCTCCTTCTCCCTCATACACTCCACCTCCCTCACTCCTCTTCCCCATCTTCCAGCCCATTTCTCTCTCTCTCTCCAAAAGAAAGGTAAGCATTTCTTCTTCCTTCTCTCTTCATTTTCTTCATCTTCCTTTCATTATTATTCATTTCTTAAAACGTGAACCTTGTTTAGATCGTCGATAGGATCGCGTAGAATCAAAAAGATTTGAAATCCATCAACTTTGAGATTTATCAAGTAAGTTACTTTTCCCCCATTTTTATGCTAAAATGTTCATATCATGCTTAGGTAATGCTTGATGTGTTTTATTTGAAGTTTGGTTGAGTTAGAATTTATTTGGAATTTATTTGAGTTTTGGCCAAAAATGGTGTTCTTGGGAATGTTGGGGTTTGAATCTTGTTGAGGGTAGCTAGATGTTGTTATTTAGGTCCATTTCAAGTTCACAAGTTGTTTTGGTGCATTATTATGCTTATTGGAAGTCTTGATTTTGAGTATTAGAGAAATGGTGAAGTTTTGGGTAAAATTTGGTTACCTGGGTTCTTCTGCGTTTTTTTCTGAATTTAGGAGGTGCTCGGCCGAGCGCGTCCCTTGACTCGGCCGAGCGGAGCAGACCAGAGAGTCATAATTTTGGAACCGAGGTTGCTCGGCCGAGTCATATAGAACTGCTCGGCCGAGCACCCGTGTTTTAGGCTTAAATGTTTATAACTTAAAAGTAAGCACCCGGAACAATAAGAAGTCAACCGTAAGCCTATGTAAACCGTGTAAGGAGTGTGTTAGAGTTATAAAAGTGGGAAATGAGTATGAGGTGGTTTATTCGGTTGGGATAATTGTTTGTATGGGTTGCGAATAACTCTAGTGTTTAAAACGGTGCCTTTGTGAACAAATATGTGTGGAGTTTGACCAAGTATCGTTTTGTATTTATTTGGACATCTTTTGATGTGTTGTTGGATTGGTGCACCTTTTCGGTGATTTATTTGGATTGGTTCCCTACTTTGGAACCTTAAGTTGTTTATTTAAGCTAGTATTTATTACTTAGCATTTATTTGAAAGTCCAGCTGGTATTTTGTGTGTGTTTGGGTGATGCGAAACATTATGATGGCACGGCCAAGTCCATCGTGATGTTGACCATTGTTTTGCCCCATTATTACCCTCCTCCAGATTGGCCTTGGATGTGAGAAGAGCTAGCTCCTTTATGTGCATTTTAGCTTTACTTGGAGCATGACTTTGTGGCATGTCTCCCGTCCCTTGTGACACTTCCTTTGGTTATTGGTTCCGGTACCGGGGTTTTCTCTTCGGCTTTCATGCTATTATGAAGATGATGATTTATTGATTATTGAAGCTGCGCAGCGATCCTTTATTTGGATGTTCCGGTTTGGAAAACCTTGGCTATATCCTTTGTTATGTGTTTATTTCCGCTGCTATCTGTTATGTGATAAATGCTATGTGCTATGTGATATTTATTATTGCTTATTGTATATTGCATCATAGCATGTCATGTAGTTGCATTAGAAACTTATTGAGATTTATCTCACCCCCTTTCCTTTTATCTTGTTTTTCCTTAACCCCCCCCAGGTGCTAAGGATTAGTCTCGCTGATCACGAGAAAGAGGACGTCGAGTGTGGATCCATTCTTTTGGGGAAGGTTGATATAGGTTGGTTTACATTATGTAAATGTGTAACCATTTTGGGATAGTTGTACCAAACAATGACGTCACTAAGAATTGTATATTTTTATTTTGTTAAGCATAAACTTGTGGAAGTTTATGATAGTTGTATTTGGTTTTTATCAAACTTGGTTTTGTAAAACTATGGATCATCACCTTTTGGTATCAAATGGAATTTTTAACTTCGGTATTTCACAGTTTTGGTTTCAGAGTCGACGTCCAGATCGCGGTCTCGAGCCCGCGGGGTCCGGGGGGCGCGACACATCATAAAGATAATAAACTGCTCATAAAGAGCCCAACAACTATGTGCATTAGCAACATTTCTCAAACAAAGGATTTCAAAGTAGGAAATCCCACAAACGCATCATAAAGATGTACAATACCAAAATGAACCCAAATAGTTACACATTTCACACTTGATCACAAACGGACCATTCCTTGTAATGTAGAATTCCAAGGCAGGAAATCCGAACAATACCACCTTAAGGATATTAAACAAAACCAACCCTATCATACTTAGTCACCAATACACCCCGTATACATACGTTTGAACTCATAAATAGTACGATGACTATGAACCTAACCATTCCTTTACATTTAGGATTCCCAAATAGGAAATCCGAATAAATACACCATCAAGATGCTAAACAAATCCGTAGGCACTTAACCACCATTTCACACCTTACATCCATTCATAATCGAACCAATTCCTAACATCTTTGTGTTCCACAACGCCTATCTATGTATCCTAGAATAGGACTCAAGACCTGAACATAAAATGAATCATAAATCATTTAAATTGGAACATATTAGTTTTTCCAGCAGACTGTGCGGCTGCCCACAATAGTCTGTGCGGTCGCCCAAATACACTCTCCCAGGCTAAAAAACAATCCAGAAATATGTGCAGTCGCCGGCCCTATTTGGGCGGTCGCCCACTCACCTACGCTAGTGATATTTAATTATTTCACGCTAACTCTATTTCACCGTCTCAAAAGTACTATTACAACTTCCCCCAAATATTTATTTAACATTTTAACTATAATTCACAGTCTCAAAAGTACTATTACAACTTCCCCCAAATATTTATTTAACATTCTAACTATAATTCACCGTCTCAAAAGTACTATTACAACTTCTTATCTTATGTATATAAACCCAAGAAATGATTCCAACAGTGAGAATACTCACAAAATAGCCCAATTAACAAATAGCTCTAATACTCACACAAAACAACAATTATCAAGAAAAGTATCACATATAATATGCATGAGCAATATTATAATTTAAAGGGGAGTAGTAACTTACTTGCTATAGAAATAGTACCGGATATAGTACCATGACATATTTTTCTGACCAACTAGATTTGATCTACTCGAGACCCCGAACATTTTGGTGAAATCGGATTTTAGAACGGAGTAATAAAAAATGAGAAATTGAAGAGAGATTGGGTCAACTCTACGCAGAACAGAGAGAGAACTGAGAAGAAAGAAGAAAAGGGAAAGTGTTCTTCTGCTGCGCAGAGAGAGGTCGAGAATGGGTTAAATAATTGCCAAGTTACACTTAGGCCCCTCCAAGTTAATCAATTACATTTAAACCCCCAAGGTTTCAACTTTAACACTTAACCCCCTTCTCATTATTTATAAATACTAACTAAACTATTTTAGCTTCCACTCATGCTAGTTAATCATTTTGCAATCCAAATACTTTTATTTAATATTTTAATAGATCAAGTAAGTCTTTTAAAATAATCAAACTAACAAAAATTAAATTATAAAATAATATTCAGTGTAAAATTTATATAAAATTGGGACGGGTCGTCACCCACAAGTGCTCAACTTATGACTAAAAATAGTGCCGGGGTTTGGGGTCGTTACATTTACTCCCCCTAAAAACAAAATTCGTCCTGAATTTTAAAGTTACTCACCAAGATGATCAAACATCCACGGATACTTTCGTTCCATTTCTTCCTGAAGTTCTAAATCTCAATCTCAATTTCCATTAATTTGTCTTAAATAAACTAACACTTATGAAACACATATATATCCCATGTATGCTCGTATTAAACATTCTACACCAGCAGAACATAGATAAGAATACAAATTTCTTCCTAACAAATTTCTCACTTTTACAACCCAGAAACTCTCATTCTTAACTAGAGAAAACATGCCAAAGAAGATTTATGAAATCCATCAAACCACTGTGGGTTTTTATTTTCCCACTTCTTGTCTGTTTCTCCTATAATCACTTCAATTCCACGATTTTCCTAGTACTTTCACAAGAGATAGTTTTACTTTTCCGGTTCATCCCTACGTATTTACGACATAAACATCATCCCAATAGTATTTGAAATCAACTCCACATACATGTAGTATATCCTTATAAATATCGGTCCCTAGGGTTTCCCAATATTATGACGAGACCCAAATAAATATCCATAGCACCCTGGGAAGTCTATTAAGATCAAGATTTACAACAATGGTCCCTGTCATATATTATCTCCACAAGCATCCCATGTAATCATACTATTGCCTGAACAAATAAGGGAAAGAATAGGACTAACGATTATTGTCACCCAAGAATTCAATTATATACTCAAAAATTTACCTTTATCAACTATCTGATCAAATATGATTCCTCCAATTCATCCCATTATATTTTGTTTCTAATTAAATGGGTAACTGACTTGGTCTTGTGAATCTCTTTAAGTACCAATAGTCGAATTTCCACTACACGTGTTTCATTCCACTAAGTCAAATCTTCCAACATCTCCCATTCAGCAGTATCCAACATGATATACACATTTACATGTTCAGTGATTCCACTACTACACTCATCTTTCTTATATGATAAAACATAATACAGTCATGATCTTTGAATTTCTCTACCCACTTGCATTATCTCATATTTAGTTTTTCTAATAAAATATATCCATCAAATATTGATAGTCTGTTAACATAACATTTCAAACTTAGTCCCATAAAAAAAATATATAATCTGCTAAGGCAATATCAATAAAGTTACAATCAATCCTGAGTTATAGATGATTCTATTCATAGGGCGTTAATCCTCAAAACATATACAAGTACCTTATCATCTTGAATCAATATACTCCTCAATCTCTATTTGGAAATACTACTATAGATAATAAATTTATCATTTTTACTATAATGATGAAACTTGGCATGTCCCCAAGAAAACATTAACACTAGTCATATCATTTATCAATTCACCACCAAAATCAAATTATATAATTTGGAAATATCATTCCTCAAATCCATCAATACCACTAGACCATTTATTCATCTAAATGACATAACCACGAATTCATGATGAGCATACCTAGTATGAGAAATTGTCTTCGATATATCCTTATATTTGACCTTCAACCAATTATAGCCCCTTATCAATCAAACACCGACTAAACCAATGATCAACTTCAGGAATTTACTAATTCACCAATATAAGATAACAAGTACTAATTCGTCATAGTGACCTAGTTGAGCTCTCTGAAAATATCTAATTTAGACCCAAAATCACCCAATTCGGAGTTCGATGAATTAGATAAGAATTTATTAAAACTCAATCCACACTTGAGTTATATATCATGAACTGCTGCCAAAATATGATATTTAAGAAGTTCGCATAAAAACATACAATTTAGCCTAAAGAATCACTCTATTACGAGCTCGGATGTCTTTCTTACGATGTATCTAAAATTCACACTATTCAATATATCTCTATGGTTCTACAGAACCAAGACTCGAATTCTGGGAACAAGATACAGAAAATCATCTTATGAAAAATAAGATCATTGGAAAGGTCTTGAAAATATAGTCATATTAGACACTTAAATCATCCAATTCAAATTTAAAATGAATAACTTACGATCATTTTAATTTACTAATTTCCCCAAAACTCTAAACAATTCAATAGCACAAAAACCGAGATTCTGGGGTAATACAGTGAATTTCTAAAATTACAAAATTAATCACACGGAAAGCTCTCAAAAAGTTAATCGGTTTAGGCTCAAAAATCACTTGAATCCGGTTTAAAATGAATAAGTTATGACTAATCACAATTCAATCAAGCTTCCGAAACTACACAGGGACTGATCTGAAACATTTACAAACTCAGTGACCAAAATGAAATATCCAAAAATACTCATCTTCAAGCTTTCCCCTAATCTCTAAAACACTCTTCTTCCATGAAGATTAATATAACTTCTCATAAGAGATGCATCCACTTATAATCCATTATGCTTCTAAGCAAAGTCACACATACCAGTATAGAAATATTCACCACCAATCGATGGCAAACAAGAGATTCATGACACATAGAAAGCTAGGCCATACCACTTAACTCATCAATATCCCGTATAGGTGACATAACTAAATCATCTTATATATACCAGTAGCAATCACGTAGTTTCGTATTCGAGAGTACACCTCCACATTAATCCATGAATAAGAACAAACATGCGTATATAGCACGAAACATTGTCCACTTTACGAAATAGATACGCCTAAGTCTTCAAAGACTCGCACTCTCGATTCTCAAACCAACTAGCCCCGATGGAACCAACACTATTAACACCAGTCCTATGCCTGATATACCACAAGAGATGGAACACTCGACGTCAATATCACAACCATAACCCAACTAATTTCTATCTTAACCTCATCCACTAATTTATTATGCATCTACTGCACAAACTTTCCATGACCAAGGAAGCTAATTAACTTCAAGAAAACTTAGTTTTCTAAACTGCTCAAAATCGTAACACTTAAGTATCGAAACCTATTCAATATCAGAGTTCTTATTCACTTTCAAGATCTAATCCCAATGCTCTGATACCAACTGTCACGCCCCGAAAATTTCAAATTCCATAAATATCAAAATGGTACAATTTACATCTCCAAAATGTAAAATACCAAACCAGGCGCGTGAACTCTGCTATAAAACTAACATAATACCATATACACGTCGATGACAAAACCACATCAACTATCGAGACTATACCTCAACGAGATTATAACTCAGAGACTATTTACAAGTGCGGAAGCAAGAACAACCAACCATATATATACCCAAATGACAACCGTACTTACATAACACTATACAACCACGGCCTCACAACAAGAATACAAAAAGGCTCCATAGAGCAAATACCCCAAAAGAGTATAACCTGCTCAGAACAGTCCCACGACATCCGATCTCATGGCTTACAACCTCTAGCTTTCCTGTCAACTAAGGAAAACAAATGGAAAGGGAACGGGGTGAGATATATCTCAGTAAGTTACTAATGCAGCTACATGGCATGCTATCATATATATTAACTGAATAGCTGAATCATATAACAACAAATGAGAGGCTCTCTATCGCCAACCGTCCCATACCGGTTGGATATAGCGACCAACTCATCATGCAGCACACAAAGCTGAAATAAACACATAACAAAGGATACTGAGCCATGGTTCTCCCAAAAGGATATAACAATCTGATCAACACCAACAGGGCCGCATCAAAGAGCAGCAACAACAGGCAGCATCGAAGAGCTGAAGCAGGGGTTCCGGAACCAAACAACAATAGTAACAACGGTGCGAAAATGACACAAAGTCATAACCCTAAAACGTGTAGCTAGAATACTCACACAAGGGAGCCAGCTCAACCCAACCAAACAATCAGGAAGGGGTAAAATGGGTTACCAGTGAAGAACATTATACTTAACTTGACTCGGGTGCCATTATAATATTCATCACTGCCCGACTCAACCAAGTAAGACCAGCTGTACTTTAAATGAAAGCATAATTAGTGTATGATTCCAAAATAGGGAACTATACTAAGTACATCATAAAGATCATAAACTGCTCATAAAGAGCCCAACAACCTGTAGACACCCCGCCTTGGACCTCTCACCCCTATTGCATACATAGTATTTTTACTTTACTTGTTTTTGTCAATTTCTGTTACTTAGGTTAAGTTCCTAACTGATTCCGTCAGTTTTGGACTAAACTGCATAACAGAGTTAACTTTCTAGTCCATTCTGTCAAAATCGCCATTTCAAAGTCGCGCGCCTCCGCCCTTTGGGGCCAGAAGCGCGCGCCTCCCGCCGACTATACGGGATGCGCGCGCGTCTGGGTGTGTCAGTTACTGATTTCTGTCCAAGAATCTCTCCCTTGCTCATTTTATATGATTTTGCCCGGAAAACTGATCTCCGTCTTGGCACCAAAAATATCCCCTTTCAACTATAAAAACCCCTCCAATCCACCATTGGAGGGGGTCTTGTTGGGTATGCTTACTTCTTCTCGTGAGAATTGATTGATACCATCACCTATTAATATTTTATGGACTTTAGGACCCTATGTAAGAAGTTTTATAACTTCATTTTTTAGCTTAGTCCATTTTATAGTATAGGCTTAGATCACAGGACTTGAAGCGGAAAGGAATGAAGATCCAAGTGTCAGTGGTTACTGCGCAGGACTTAGCTGCGCAGGACACCACTGCGCAGGAATATCCTGCGCAGCATTCTTCCTCAGTTCAATCCATTCAGATCACCTAACTTGGAAAACGCTTTGAAGATGTACGCTTTTAAAAGTGTTAAGGTGTGCAGAAACGACAAAACAAGCACACTTAGCATATCCAACGGTGGAGACGTGCTCAAGAGATATATTTCAAATTAAGACAGCTGTCAACCTTCTAGAAGAAGCTTTTTGAATTTGGTCTTCATGCTCAGTCTCCAACGGCTCTATATACCTGCGTACCAATCATATTGTGCCAGGTCATCAACTTTGATTAGAACTCCAACGGCTATAAAGGACTCATGCGCACCAATCATATTGTGCCAGCTCATCGTCCTTGCTCAGAGCTCCAACGGCTATATTCAAGCTCTCAGCTATAAATAAGCCAGCTCATCTTCATTTCCAAGTTGCTAGAGTCTATGCTTTATAATATCCTTGAAGTTCTGAAGATTGCTGCTTACTATTCACAGATTCAAGGTCAACCTTCAACCTTCATACCTTCAAACTCCTGCCCAGATCCTAAGCCTTAAATCACCAGAATTCTTCATGCTCTTCATCTCATAGATTCATAGAGCCCAGAATTTCTGAACATACACACACCTCTTGAAGCTTTGATCATTTAGATCTTTCTTCTTGAGATACACCGGTTTAGTCTAGGATTTGCTCTTCATAGATTATAGATCTTTGAGATAGTTGTGTTTCATTGTTGTATCTTGTAACTCTCTCATATAATAAGATCTCCTTTTGAAAATCCAAGACTAACCATCTTGATAGAGGACGTAGATCTTTCTTCGATCGAACCTCTCCAATTAGCTTGTTCTTTAATCTCGCTATTTACTTTCTGCTAATCATTTCTGAATTACTGCTCTGTTTGATCTTATCAGATTGCTTCTATTGCCGCTGTGTTTGTTATTACTTATTTCCTTAGAACATTTTATCCAACTCTTTAAGCCAAATCTTAGCGCGTGCGTTTTTATCCTTTCGCAGCTTTTTACTGCGCAGGTGCTGCTTAAAACTTCCGCTGTGCATTTCACACTCTCACTGCGCGCTATACTTAGCTTATTTGAGAACTGTGCGCATAAGCCATTGATTTGCAAAAGGGTTTGAAAAGAATTATAAAACGCTATTCACCCCCCCCCTCTAGCATTTTTCATACCCTTGTTGCCCCTTTGGGACCAACAAGTGGTATCAGAGCAAACACCTTCATAAAACTTGTTTTGTTTTTCAAGCTTAACAGCTTGGGTGCCGATTCAAGATGGCTTCAAAATCTTAGGCAATGGCTAACTATTCACATGTCCCAGTGCTGAATGAAGATCACTTCGAAATCTGGAAGCACTGCATGCTCACTCATTTTTCTTCTATCGACGAGATCCTCCACGACATCGTTCTTGAAGGACCTTACATTCCAATGAAGGCCAATCCAGATGCTGCTACCAACAAGGATAATCCTACAATTAAGAAGGCCAAAGGGGAATGGACTGATGAAGAAAAGAAATGGGTTGGCTATGATGGAAGAGCAAGGAATATCATTCTTAGCACTCTAGACCTCTCCACGCACAATCAAATTGTGAGCGGTGGAACTGCAAAGGAACTATGGGATGCTATTGAAGGATATGTGAATGGAGACAAAGTAAGCAAGGAAAACAAAAGATTTGTGGTTCAAAGAAAATTCAACTGCTTCATGAGAAAAGATGGTGAAACCTTGAGACAAACATATGATCGCTTCTGTGCTGTTGTAATCTTTTGTAAATCTCTTGGAACTACATTCACCAATAAAGAAGTCAATTCTCAATTCTTAGATGCGCTAGGTTCCAGATATGTGCACAAAGCAAGTCATCTGGAAGATTCTGGATTTCTAGATACTTGGCCTCTGCGCAGCTTATACGCTAACTTAAAAGTGTACGAGCTAAAGCTTGATCGAATCGACGAAACTGAAGGCAAAGGAAAGCTTGTTTCCTATGTTGCGCAAAAGGAACCTGCGCCTGCTCAAACCTCAGACAAAGTCTCTACTTCCTCTTTACTCGAAATGGATGATGATGATTTCGCTATGTTCGTTAAGCGATTCCAAAAATTCAGGAAATTCTCTAAACCTGGATCCTCTAGCAAACCACCTGCTAAATTCTCTCGTGGCAGAGACTCAAAGAAAGATGAAGAATTGGTCTGCTACAACTGCAGAAAGCCCGGTCATTTTGCTTCGAAATGTCCCACTCCAAAATATGAGTGCATGAAGAGGAATAATGCGCAGATATCATCAAGGCAGCGCGAGATGATTGCTGAAGAAGACTGCGCAGAAAAGGAACTGAAGACTTGGATAGAGACTGACACTGAAGACAGTGATGATGATGACTCTGAGGATGGACTGCTCTGCTTGATGGCAAATGCAGATGCTGATAGTGATTCAGACAATGATCAAGATGCGGACACAAAGGCTGCGCCAAGGACAAAGAAGAAAGGTCCCACTATCACTGAACTGGTGGAAATGGGACATCTGACTCCAAGCAGACAGAATGGCAAGTACTTGTTTGCCAGAGCAGACCTATCAAAGAAATTTGTAGCTGCGCCCTCACGCAAAGAATCTCTTGAAATTCCTGCTGAAATTGTAATAGAAAAGAATGACTCTGCTGCTGAGCGCGAGTCTATTTTTCAGCAAGCTGAAAAGGTAATCAAGAAATTTAACTCTATGAAAGAAGCAGTGGATTTATCAATTGGAGAAATTTCACAGCTTAAGACGGAGAAAACTCTTTTAAAATCTGAGATCACCCTCCTTAAGGAGCAGATTAAAAGCATGACTCCTCTTACTGAAAAGAACCGTTTTCTCACAGAACAAAATGAGATATTTAAAGTAAGAAACGAAGAATTGGCTGCTCAAGTAGCTGATCTCACAAAGATCACTAATGAGTGGACCAAATCTCGTGTCACTATGGACCAAATTCTAGAATCCCAAAAAGCTAGTGGAGACAAGGAAGGCTTGGGATTCTCAACTAGTGATAACTTTAAATGCGCAGTTTGCTCTGAAAAGGAAAAGGAATTTACACCACAACAAACTATTGAAATTCCTAAAGCAAAGCATTCTGCTTCAGTGGGTAAAGGACAGGAGAAAGTCCAGAGACAAAATTTCCATTATGTCTACCCAAAGAAGCAAACTGGAAAAGCCAAGGGTAAGGCTAAAGTTGAACCTGCGAATGACAACTCATATTCTGACTATGGTTGCGCTTCAACCTCAAATGTCAAAGTAAAGAGTTTGTAAAAACCCAATCTATAAGTGGCTTTCATCATTGTGTTGTGTGTAATGGTTTAGGTCACAAGGCGGCAGAATGCCTTTTGCGATTTGCTCCTAATGCTAAGGGACGTAAAAATCCTAAGGTCAGACAGGAGTGGGTTGTTAAAAGTTGCTAACTTTAGGACCCAAGAATAAAGGGGACCTGCGTTCTTAATGTCTATCTTTCAGGTCTCCTGCTTCACTGCGCACTCTTCACAAGCTAAAGCGCATATATGGTACCTCGACAGTGGATGTTCTAGACACATGACTGGAGATGCTACCGCTCTTGAAGAAGTGCATGAAGGAAGAGGTCCCTCTATAACTTTTGGAGACAACAACAAAGGGCACATAGTTGGATATGGAAAAATCAGAAAAGATAAAGTGTGCATTGAGAAAGTTGCGCTCGTTGAAGGTCTCAAGCACAACCTGCTCTCCATATCACAATTCTGCGATAAAGGTTTGGAATGTCACTTCACTGCAACGCACTGCTACATCAAAGATGGCATATCCGGACTAACTTTGCTCACAGGGACTCGTAAGACTAATGTTTACATTATTGATCTTACTTCTATAGATTCTATCACTAATCTCTGTTTTGTAGCAAAAAATGTAAGTGAAAGCAGCTGGCTATGGCATAACCGCTTAAGTCATTTGAACTTCAAGTATTTGGCTAAGCTAGGAAGGGAAAATCTTGTCAAAGGACTTCCCAAAGTAGCTGACCATCATGACAGAAAATGCGCAGCATGCCAGCTCGGTAAACAACCTAAGCAGTCTTTCTCCAGCAAGATTGTCTCCTCAACTTCCAAATGTTTACAACTGCTTCACATGGACTTGTTTGGACCGGTCACCACTGCGAGCATTGGAGGAAACAAATATACTTTAGTTGTGGTGGATGACTACTCAAGATACACTTGGGTCGAAATGATGATATCCAAAGATGACTGCTATGATATCTTGACTGCGTTATTTCGAAAGCTCCAAACTCAAAAAGAAGACAACATCGTAAGTGTTAGATCAGATAATGGAACTGAATTCAAGAATAACGGTGTTGCTCAATACTGCGATGACCATGGAATTGATCACAATTTCTCTGCTGCTGGAGTTCCTCAACAAAATGGCGTTGTGGAAAGAAAGAATCGCACGTTGATTGAGGCTGGAAAAACAATGATAGCAGAAGCTAAGCTTCCAAAGTATTTCTGGGGAGAAGCTGTCAACACTGCTTGCTTTACTCTGAATAGATCCCTCATCAACAAAGCCTACAACAAGACTCCATATGAGCTATGGAGAGGAAGAGCGCCCAACATTGCTTTCTTCAAGATCTTTGGCTGCAAATGCTATATCCTATACAATGGCAAAGATCATAGAGGTAAATTCGACGCCAAAGCAGATGAAGGTATTTTCGTTGGGTATGCCAAACATTCTAAAGCTTTTCGTGTTTTTAATAGAACTACTCTAGTAATTGTAGAATCTGTACATGTTACTTTTGATGAGCATTCCCTCCTTGAGCCACATCTGGCTCCAAATGATTCTGATGATTCTGCTGAGAATGTTGAGACAGGTACGCAGCCTCAAACTGTACCTGCGCAGAATGTTAATCAAGAAGATCAAAACCAGAATCAAGCAAGTCCATCGCATGCGCATACACCCGATGCTGCGCCAGAAGTGACGACTCCTGAAGCGCAAACTCCTCCTCCTGCGCATGATGTTTCTCCACTTCAGCAAATCACTTTTGATGATCTTGATGCTGGATCAAATGAAGTACCCATTGAAGATATTCGTATTCCTACCACTCAACCTAACTTACCTCCCGAGGTTCGTGAAGTTAGAGATCATCCAACTTCAAACATCATTTGTGATCTCAATGTAGGGGTTCGTACTAGGAGAGCATCAAACTTTGATGATGAATATCACTCCTTTATCTCTCAAATCGAACCAAAGAAGATTGATGAAGCGCTCCAAGATTCAAGCTGGGTTACTGCTATGCAAGAAGAGCTTAACCAATTTGAGCGCTGCAAAGTTTGGACCTTAGTACCTAGACCTCATGATCAAGGAATTATTGGTACAAAATGGGTATTCAGAAACAAGATGGATGAGAATGGAAGCATCACAAGAAACAAAGCAAGGTTGGTTGCGCAAGGCTATAGGCAAGAGGAAGGAATCGACTACGATGAAACATTTGCGCCTGTAGCAAGACTTGAAGCTATAAGAATTTTCTTAGCTTATGCCTCTCACAAGAAATTCAAGCTTTATCAAATGGATGTGAAGAGCGCATTTCTCAACGGTGAACTCCAAGAGACGGTCTTCGTAGCACAACCACCTGGATTTGAAGATAGCAGATTTCCAAATCATGTCTTCAAGCTTCAAAAAGCTTTGTATGGACTTAAGGAAGCTCCAAGAGCATGGTACGATACGCTATCAAAATTCCTACTAGAGAAAGGCTTCAAGCGCGGTAAAATCGATACAACTCTTTTTATTGCTAAGTATAATGATCATTCTTTACTTGTTCAAATTTATGTCGATGATATTATATTTGGTTCTAATAATGAGTTACTTTGTAAGCGCTTTGAGAAGCTCATGAAAAGCAAGTTTGAAATGAGCATGATGGGAGAACTCACATTCTTCCTCGGGCTTCAAATCAAGCAATTGAATGATGGTATCTTCATAAATCAAGCCAAGTACACAAAGGACCTAATCAAGAAATTTAGACTTGAGAATGCTAAAGCATACGACACTCCAATGGCCACGGGCAACAAACTTGACAAAGACTTGAAAGGTAAGAAAGTTGATCAAACTTTATATCGAGGTATGATTGGCTCTCTCCTTTATCTTACTGCAAGTAGGCCGGATATTATGTTTAGTGTTTGTGTCTGTGCGCGCTATCAAGCGGACCCTAGAGAAGCGCATTTAACTGCTGTTAAACGCATTATTCGTTATCTTTCTGGAACTGTTAACCTTGGACTTTGGCACACCAAAGATTCGAATTTCGATTTGCTAGGTTATTCAGACGCAGACTACGCAGCATGCACTATTGACAGGAAGAGCACTAGTGGCACTTATCATTTCCTTGGAAATCGACTTGTTGCATGGGCAAGCAAGAAACAAGCTGCTGTGTCCATCTCCACTACAGAAGCTGAATACATTGCTGCTGGGAGCTGCTGCTGCCAAATCCTATGGATGATGCAACAATTAGTGGACTATGGAATTACTGAAGGAAATTGCCCAATTTTCTGCGATAATATGTCCACCATAGCAGTTTCCAACAATACTGTCATGCATTCAAAGGCAAAGCACATCGACATTAAATATCATTTTCTCAAGGACCACGTGGAAAAAGGAAACATTCATTTAGAGCACGTGGGCACAGATAATCAAATTGCTGATATCCTTACAAAGGCTCTTGACGCAAAAAGATTCGTATTCCTGAGAGGAGAAATGGGTATGCTTGAACTTAGCTAACATGTCCATATGATTTGTCAATACTAATAATCTTGTGTTTGCTTGATAAGATATTCATCATAGGTCAAGATCCATGCTTCTGCGCAACCCCTACGCAGTACTTCCTTTGCGCATATCACTAATGTTAATCTATTTTAAGAATTGATTGCGCTATTTACAACTCTGCGCATGATTTTGACATGCGCACACTTCGTGGATCGCAGGTAAGTCTTCTATTTATTAGAAATAGCACTTAGGTCCCTGACTGAAAAGTCAACGCTTAGTTCACAAGGGTACTTGTGTAATTAAAATTTTCCCTCGCCTTATTTTTGAAATTTTTTGGGAAATTACGCTTTTACCCCCACGCATGTCCCATTATCATTAAATGCAAACGGCCATTAATGATAGCGCCTGTTAGAATTCCTGATCAACATTTATGAGGGAGTTGATATGACTATGACCTGCCTAGACCTACTCACTCACTCGCGCGTCAGGTCTGCGCACGCGCGTTCCCTATTCGGCCACATCGCTTTGCTATCGTGCGCCTCTGCATTTTTTCACCAAATTCGCCGTCTTTCACCAAACCGCCTCGCTGACGTCATGCGCCATTTCCCCTTTTAGTATAAATCTTTTTTAACTCTTCCTTTTTCTCTCTTTCCTGTTCTCTCTCTCTTTCACAAATTCATCCTCTTTCTCTCCTCTGCAACCTACCCTCCATTTCCCAATCATTTCCTTTTCTTCTCTCCTTGACTTTTCTCTCAATATCTGCAAAACTCTTCTCTCTCTTCCCTTTTCAAAAACCTAGTTTCTTTTAAAATGGCTCCCCGAAAATCGAAAGCTAAAGTAGTTGGTGAGGTCCATGAACCTGTTGAAGAGGTTCCTCCTCAAGAAGCTAAAGCTATTGACGACATGGTAACTTTTTCTGAACCTTGTACTCATTTTCTGTTTATCCGCCATTGTTATGTCTCAAGTTCTTAAAAACTCCCCTTTTCGATTTTGCTCTTATCTGTTAATCATTTTTGAAATCGTCTGTTGTTTTGCGTTCGTCTCTCTCTGATCTACCTTCGTATGTACTTTATTTCACGATCAGTACTGTTTTCATATGTTCTCTGCAAATTTTTTCGTTCGAAAACCTCCTAGGCAGACGAACGGTTATTCTCGATTTCTGGGCTAAATGTTTTGTTTTTGGAAATCTTGTTTTCTTGATTGTTTTTCGTCTCTGAAATGCGGTTATTTCGATATGCTTTTTGTCCTTTTTGGTCAAACATTGATTTTTAGTGTTATTGATGTTCTTCGTGTTCATATTTTTTATTATTCCGTGTTCATCAAGTTCTTATTCTTGATTTGGGTCGCCTTATATCGGTGTTTGCGTTTTTGCGCATATCTTTCTCATTTGTTTCCTATGAAGATGCTGCGCATACGTGTATCTGCGCATGCGCTTCTCTCCATGCGCAAGTCTTGTCTAAACTACTTATTTTGCGCAGAACTCTTTCTACTTCCTACAAGGCTGGGAACTGGATCTTGCTGCGCTACACAAAGATGCTGTCGGACGCAGGATTGTTCATCTTATGGATTCTTCCGGCATCTTACCTCTCTTTACTCTGGCTCAGGACTTCTATGTCCCCTCTCTAGTTGACGAGTTCTTTGAGAACGCAGAGAGAGTCACCATGACTCATAAGCAGACTCGAGAAAAGATTGATGTTATTCGCTCAGTCGTCCGGAGTTACTCAGTGCGCATTGTTCCTGCGTCACTTAAAAAGCTTTGCGGATTTAAAGTGGATGACGCGCCAGAAGCTTATTCTGAAGCAAAACAAAACAAGCTTGTGCAGAAACTGGTTGGGGAATCTTCTCTGGTTAAGAAGTGGAGCGTTCATGATCGCAAGGAGTTTGGTGAGGTAATGTATCACCTATGCACCATTATTGGAAATAAGGGCAAGTTCATTTCCAAACAGTGGCTTATTGTGCTGCGGTCTATAATGGCGATGCTTTAGACTGGTCCTCTGTTCTTTTTGACGAGCTATGGGACGCATCGGAGAGCTATGACAAGCGCAAGCGTCCTGATCTCAAAGTCCCCTGCACCAAGACATACTCCATCTCTCACCTCTACTCTCTGCGAAATGAAATTGGTCGCAGTGATTATCGCAAGATTTGGAATAAGGACACCAGCCCAGACAAAGAAGATTGGGTTGATAGTGATGATGATGAAGCCCCTCAACCTAAAGTAAAGAACACTGCCGCGCAACCATCGAAGGCCACTGCGCCTACTGAACCTGAAACTGCTGCTGCGCAGGCAAAGCGCAAAGGCAAAAGTATTGCAGAACCTATGCCAGAAAAGGTGAAGGAAATCCCAAATATCAGATCAACTACTGGCATTAAAATTGGATCTGATTTACCGCCACCTGCTCCCAAACCTTCAAAGAAGCGCAAAGATCCTCCTGCGCCTACTTCCTCTCCTGTCAAAACCAAGAAAAAGCCTGCTTTTACCAAATTTCCTCCTGCGGCTGCTATGGTTGAAGAAGACAGCGAGTCTCGAATGGATGAGACTGCTGCTGATGCTGCTGATGATACAGCGCAGGGGGAGCAAGATCCAAAGGCTGCTGACGCCCCTACTGCTCAGGGTACAGGAGATAGTGATGATTGGATGGATGAAGCTTTTCCCACCTCCGGTACGCCTGCAAAGACCACTGCTGCTGCACCTGCCAAGGAACCTCCTCGAACTCCACGCAAGAAACAGGTTATACGCAGCACTGCGAAAGGACAGCCAAAAGCTGCTGCTCCTCCTTGTCCTGAACCATCATCAAGTGCCTTCCAGCGCCTCAATATTCCGGTTGGAAATACTCAACCTGGCACCTCTGTCCTTCATGATGATTTGGACTTGGAAGATGAGGATGCGGATGAGGTTACTAAGTCTGTGCAGGGCGATGATGCTGCGCAGCAAGCTCCTGTTAATCCTGATGGAGAAAAGGAAGGAGATGTGCGCACAACTGATACAAACAGCAGCAGCACGCACTCATCTCCGCATAGATCTCCTACTGCTGCTCCTATTCATCTGTCTCCCAAACAACCTTCTCCAACGCACTCTCCTCCCAAAGCCTCTCCTCCTCCTGTTCAAGCTATTCATTCCGTTCCTACGGTATCTACTTCCTCTCTATCTTCCTCCGCTGATCTTCGCCAAATTCTCCAGGCTCTCAATACTATTCAAGTCAACCAGGTTGCTGCGCAGTCCCAAATGACTCAGCTCATTACTGCGCAGACAGCTATCCAAGAGCAACTTGATGCGCAGCGTTTAGAGATTGCTGCCATTAAGGGGGAGAATATATCAAAGGCAAGTACCTCTGCCGGCCCCTCTGCACAACGCGTTCCTGATGCATTAGACGAAATGGTCCTGGACTCTTTAAAATCAATAGCTGGGATGCTTGAAAACGTCTGCACCTATTCCGCTATCAATGATGGGTTTATAGGACTGCTTAAGCGTCTGCGCAAGAGCTTAGCCGATGGGTTGCATGAAGGATTTGCTGGGATGGAAGCGATGTTGTTGGAGAGATTGGAACAAGGTCCCGGTCCTGCGCATGCCAATTCGCTTAATATGGAAAGTGTCAGGGAGTGCATAACTCAAGCGATGACTGATTTCGCTGATGGGTTCAACGCTAGGATGGATCAAGCCATGTTCGATATTCAAGCCAGCGTGAACACTCAGCGCCTCCACACTGACCAAAGACTCGAAGCAACGCAGGCCACCGTCATCAACACTATTGAAGCTGCTGAGCAGTCTTATTTTAATCAGATGACGGGACATCAAGTGCAGTATAGAGCCAACTTCCGAGAGCTGCGAGAAGATAACGCAGATATGCGCAGAGGAATGGCTACCTATGTCGGTGAGGCCGTAGCATTCAGAGAAAGATTTCAAGAACTGAAGATTGAACTTATGAATAAGTTCAACAGTCTGCAGAATGAGCTACGTGAAGCCTTGCACCGGATCAACATAGACTAGGTTCTATGTAATTTTTGTTTTTGCGGAAAGTATTTCTTTTTGTGCGCATTTTTTTTGTTTTTTTTTTTATTCAAACTTGTAATCTGCAACTCTTTACATTTCAAGTTTTAATGAGAAAAATCGCATCATGTGTTTCCAAAACCTTGTTCAATTCAAACTCTTTGTTTGTGGAACAATGATTGCATTATTTCAACCCATGCGCATAATCTTAACTGCTCATATTCTCAACGCATAATGTTTAAACATTCAGTTTAAACGCATACTTAAAACTAAAACTCATATCATTTGTATGCGTTCTGTCTTTCCCTTTTTGTAAGCTAATCTTTTGGATAGACTAGAAATCTATGACATTGGCGAGTGTGTGCATTGACTTGAGGCATGATTTGCTATTCATATCTTTATGGACATGTTATTATCAAGTACAATGAATTGCCTTTGTTATAGTAGGTAATGGCATCAATCATTTAGGGGGAGATTGTTGGGTATGCTTACTTCTTCTCGTTAGAATTGATTGATACCATCACCTATTAATATTTTATGGACTTTAGGACCCTATGTAAGAAGTTTTATAACTTCAATTTTTAGATTAGTCCATTTTATAGTATAGGCTTAGATCACAGGACTTGAAGCGGAAAGGAATGAAGATCCAAGTGTCAGTGGTTACTGCGCAGGACTTAGCTGCGCAGGACACCACTGCGCAGGAATATCCTGCGTAGCATTCTTCCTCAGTTCAATCCATTCAGATCACCTAACTTGGAAAACGCTTTGAAGATGTACGCTTTTAAAAGTGTTAAGGTGTGCAGAAACGACAAAACAAGCACACTTAGCAGATTCAACGGTGGAGACGCGCTCAAGAGATATATTTCAAATTAAGACAGCTGTCAACCATCTAGAAGAAGCTTTTTGAATTTGGTCTTCATGCTCAGTCTCCAACGGCTCTCTCTATATACCTGCGCACCAATCATATTGTGCCAGGTCATCAACTTTGATTAGAGCTCCAACGGCTATAAAGGACTCATACGCACCAATCATATTGTCCCAGCTCATCGTCCTTGCTCAGAGCTCCAACGGCTATATTCAAGCTCTCAGCTATAAATAAGCCAGCTCATCTTCATTTCCAAGTTGCTAGAGTCTATGCTTTATAATATCCTTGAAGTTCTGAAGATTGCTGCTTACTATTCACAGATTCAAGATCAACCTTCAACCTTCATACCTTCAAACTCGTGCCCAGATCCTAAGCCTTAAATCACCAGAATTCTTCGTGCTCTTCATCTCATAGATTCATAGAGCCCATAATTTCTGAACACACACACACCTCTTGAAGCTTTGATCATTTAGATCTTTCTTCTTGAGATACACCGGTTTTGTCTAGGATTTGCTCTTCATAGATTATAGATCTTTGAGATAGTTGTGTTTCATTGTTGTATCTTGTAACTCTCTCATATAATAAGATTTCCTTTAGAAAATCCAAGACTAACCATCTTGGTAGAGGACGTAGATCTTTCTTCGATCGAACCTCTCCAATTAGCTTGTTCTTTAATCTCGCTATTTACTTTCTGCTAATCATTTCTGAATTACTGCTCTGTTTGATCTTATCAGATTGCTTCTATTGCCGCTGTGTTTGTTATTGCTTATTGCCTTAGAACATTTTATCCAACTCTTTAAGCCAAAACTTAGCGCGTGCGTTTTTATCCTTGCGCAACTTTTTACTGCGCAGGTGCTGCTTAAAACTTCCGCTGTGCATTTCACACTCTCACTGCGTGCTATACTTAGCTTATTTGAGAACTGTGCGCATAAGCCATTGATTTGCAAAAGGGTTTGAAAAGAATTTTAAGACGCTATTCACCCCCCCCCCCTCTAGCATTTTTCATACCCTTGTTGCCCCTTTGGGACCAACAGGTCTCTTTTTGATCTCTTCTTAGGCCTCTTTTTTCATCTCTTTTTGATCTCTTATCATCTCTCTTCTACCTCTCTTGGACCTTCTTCTTAGACTTGAAACTTTTCTTACACACACACTATATACAATTCTATACACAAATTCTCCCTACAAGAGTTCTTCGTGATAAGACTCTACACAAATTGTTCTACAACAATTTCTCCACAACAAAACTCTTTTCAAGTCCAAGTTCAAAGTCCTTTTTCTAAAGGTACTACTTTTCTATTCTCTTATTTTATTTGTGTCCTACTAAGTATGCAATCTCCATAAAAAGGGATACAACCAAAAGGCCACTTCACTATTGAAGTTTCGCCAAGGTTACATCCAAACATTCCAATATTAATTTAATTCCATTTCATCTCCTAATGTAATGGTTTAGCAAATATTCAACATGTAACCATTAGACATTCAATCAATAAAATCATTTAGCTTTCATTCTCCCCTTATCTTTACTTTGTAGTTGTTAGCATATTTTATCAATTGAAGGACATGTAAATATAAGAACACCAAAAGTAGCAAGACCAGCGTAAGCGGGGCGGAGTGGGTGTTTAAGTACTTCCCACTCCGTCACCTAACCCCCGAACTCCTCATCTCAAGAATCTTTGGTTTCGTAATCAATAAAAAAGGCTATTTTCTTAGGTTTTCTCGCGTTCCTCTAAAACGTGGGCGGCGATTCTTAAAATCAAATAGACATCCTAGGTAATTCACGCGCTCTAGCCAAGCCGCGGTTCCCCGGGGTATCTACAGTGGCGACTCTGCTGGGGATATAGAGGGTTAAACTTGCATTTTCTGCTTTTGGTGTTCTTATATCTGTTTTCTGGGTATTCTGGTAAAAAGGGTAGGAAGCGCGCGCGTCCGACCCCTTCTACCAGAATCGCCCACCTCTCATTTTGTTCTTCGAATTTCATGTTTCTGTGCTAACGTTTACTGCAGGGGAAAAAGTTCTATAATTTAGGGTCAAGGCAATCCCTTGAATCCGTTGATTTGCAGGTACTGCCCAGAAGCAGGCGCCTCCACTTCTCTCAGTCTAACGCTCGCGCCTCCCGAGTAGGCATCTGAATGCGCGCGCTTCTGGGCATTTCCCAGAAACAAAAACAGTGAACAAAATGGACAGTTTTGACAGTGTGTGGGCACCGGGCCTACACAAAACAGCTTTTATTTCCTGTTCATTTTTATCGGTCACACGGGTGATTCGAAAGTTGTAAATTACGTGCTTATTTGTTTTTTTTTATTTCCTTTGAAAATATATATATATATATATATATATATATATATATATATTGTCACTTGTTAGACCTCACACTACGTGCACAATTCTTATCAACTGCTCACTATCGAGTCGCACAAGTCCAACCCCAAACCTGTCGAGGCCCGTCCTAAGAAGTTTCAAGCTCCACTCGACCTTGACTCTTCCGAAGTGGTAAACCTCAGCCCGTGGCGTAGTTCACGACTACATGCCGGGGGTGACCTTTAAGCCTCATATTTAAGCCGAGCACCAACCACACAATTCTAGTTAGGGTCTAACACTCCGTGACTCAAGTCGGTTTCCATATGCCGAGATTTCCCTAAACTAATGTCTTCAAATCATACATGCCACTCGTTGTTTTGGACAAAATAAAACTCCGTCCCCAAGTGGTTATTATGGACGAAAATAAAAATCCGTCCCCGCATGTATGCTTTACTACATTAATTTAGTTTAATCCCGATACATGTAGGATTCACAAGCGTGGTGGAATCCGATGAGTATATGGGATCGCGAGAAGGTCTATATACTAGTGTGACGATTCCACTATTTTTTCTAGAAACCCCAAAAAGGACCACGTCCTTCCGACTTTTGTAAATAAATAAAAAAAAAGGAGTCATTTTTCTTATGTGGTTAAGTCTTCTTACTTTCTTTGTGGGTTAATTATTTTACTCAAAATATGTTTGTGGGGCCAACCTAAGATCGACCGTGTTCTCTCAATAGGTCCAATGGCTTCCAACAGCAACAACAACAAGGGTGAGAATACTTTCGTGTCCAACGAAAGGCTCTTCAACATAAGAGCCATGGGGGAACAAATGGATAGACTTGTCGAGGATGCCCGCCGCAAGGATGATTTATGGCAAGCCCGTCTTAATCTCGAGAGGAGAATTCATAAGGAAGAAGTGTCCGAACTTAAGGCCAGTTTATGGGAGTTCACCGACAAGAAGGCAAAGGTCAACGGTAAGGCATGTTCAAGTGGCTCGCCTCTCAAAGTCACAAAGGTTCTACCAATGACCGTGTCTACACTTCCCTCCAAGGTATGACCGTCACCAAGGCCTATGAAGATCTCAAAGCAAAGGGACAAATTTCTCCTCTCCAAGGGTACAAGCAACCATAACCGTTACGTCGCAACCATGCCCA
Source organism: Campanula takesimana (assembly GCA_026119855.1). Taxonomy (NCBI): domain Eukaryota; kingdom Viridiplantae; phylum Streptophyta; class Magnoliopsida; order Asterales; family Campanulaceae; genus Campanula; species Campanula takesimana. Next base: position 94,716 of record JAOWBW010001459.1, read on the forward strand.
CCACAAGTGGTGTGACTATCACCAATGCAGCGGTCATCTCACCGAGGATTTCTTCTCCCTCCGTGACATCATCCAAGATTCGATTGACAATGGTGAATTTACCGTGGGTGAAGACCAACGGTCAGAGAGTGAGAACATGCAAGAACTCATCAAGGAAGGGGCTCAGATTTGAAATGGGGCCTCAACAAGAGATCATGCCAGAAAGAAGACTACAATGACAATGAGGACTACAACAACAATCTCCGTTTCTCTTTCTCTACCTAGAAATAGGATTTAAAAAAAAAAGAAAAGAGTCGAAAGTCCTCTTAAGTGTGCATCAATGTTTTCTCTCGTCCTATGTTAAATGTTCGAGTCCATTGAGTCATCAAATAAAAGTCGTTCTTGTCCTCATACACTCTTCCAAGTTGTTAAATTAATTCTTGGCAAAATGATGAAAAAATGTCTAAACAAGTTTTGAAATGAAGGCCATTAAACATCAACGACGGCATCAACAACGAAGACATCAACAACGACAAAATCAAGACAAAGAAAGGTGGAGCAACGATCATGAAGAAAAATTTTCAAAAGGGAATAAAAAAAAAAAAAAAAAGGGCTCGCTAGGTTAAAATCCTCAAATCAACCTAGGCAAAAGTTAGAGCACAAAAAAAAAAAAAAAAATCCCCCTCAATCAAAGAAGTACAAGATCAACATCATTCCACCGATGAAGGACGAAGCAACAACCATCTCAACGAATGGAGCATCAACAAGAACTACGGTGACCTGAGCCTTTTCACTGGAGGAACGTAGGCAACCTTCGGGTCCGGTCTCATGCAAGAAAGAGGATGTGTTTAGCTCTAGTGCGTTATGGTGATTGGCCTTCATCTCGAACTTGTCAAGACATCTTTGTACGATTCATTTGCCAATGAATTAATCACCTCAAGATTGAACAACTTTCCTAGATTTAGAATCACTTTTCGTTACTTGTCAAGTCTAGGGCTTCTATTCTTTCTGCATGCTCCCAATTCCTCGCAATCAAATCGGGGCTTTCCTTCTCTTCTCTCTTAATGACTCACTTGTGTTCATGAGTCATTCAAGTCAATAAAAAATACATGTCAATACTAGGGACACTTCCCTAGTCGAGTCAATGTCACTCATCTTTAGTGACAAGAGGTCTTCACCGCAAAATCACATGTCTTATCTCCTCAGCCAGAGTCAATGCACACTTCCTCATTAATCGAGTCAAAAAAAAAAAGAAGACGCAAAAGAGATGCCCGCTAGATTGAAAACCCAAAAGGGCGGTCTAGGCAAAAAACAGGGTGCGTCATCAAAAAAATGAGAGAGTGAGAGAGAGAAGGGAAAGAGAAATGGAGATCACTGGCTTCTAAAGAAGACAACTACACGAGCTCTACATTGGGTCTCCTCAGCAAGTCAATTCCCCACCAAGTCAACTTTGGGATTGCAAAAGGCTCGACAAGATATGGCACCATCAAAGGTTGTCTTGGGTTATCGGCATCATTCTCCAGCAGTGTGCATTTTTTGGTTTATGAAAATAAGGCCCGTGGTAACCAAGACCCATCTGAGAACGAGCCCATCATAAAAGGGCACGAGGTTGCACAAATAATCCCTAGCTAGTCAATTGGCTTGGGCAGCAAATAGCAACAACATATGTCTCAGTTTTCAAAGCTTCTTCAAGTATGTGCTTCTAAAGTACGCTTAAAGGCTCCCGAGAAATGGAGTAGCTCTTGCCATGTCCTCTCATGTTTGTTCCCTCACACGAGGATGAGTGACTCTTGCTTTGATCAACAAATGGTGACACCCTAGGGGCTATGTGACTCAAGAACAAAGGCTTCTTTTGCTTCATTTTACAATCAATAAGCCCTAGGGGCTATGCTCGAGAATCATGTGTGAGACTATCCTCAATGTCTCTCAAAAGGGATGTCAAAAAGCCCTCTTGTCATGTGTGCCCGTACTCGGATGGCACTCTAGGGGATACGGTCAAGTCTTAAAGGCTCCCTCGGCAAGAAGCAATTCACTTCAATGTCCCCAGCAACATTTGAAGCTCTATACCGAAAGGTCTCAAGGGGCTTCGCAATCTACAAACTTTTGGGCCACGGCTTTACAGTAATTCAAGCAAAGGGCAATATTGGGGCTTCGCAATAAACAAGCTTTTGGGCAGTGGTACCCGAGCAATGCAATTCGGGAGTAGTCTTATGGCTCCATGAAAGGGATCAAACTTCAATAGTCCCTCAACACTTCCACTCAAAAGGCCTCTTAGTTTTAAATGAAGGCTTCGATGATATGAATGAATTTGATGATTCTTGTTAGAACTCACAGCGAGATTCTGAAGGAAGTCTTAGACAAAAGGAAAAAGATTCAATATGCTAGACTCACCCGACTGAGTTATACCGGGCAATGCCAATATGTTAACTCTATAAGCAGAGTTACGGCCAATCCCAATGTTTCTGCAAGTACTACACCCCCTTCTCCAAGATCAAAAGCACAGGCTGCATCCGAAGATCCGCCGTCAGTTCAAATCAAGAAGACTCGAGCAAACATACCGTTCGAGACTTTATCACACCAAGACCTTATCATCTGCAACAACATCACCATCTCCCATAAGACGTCTCCCGAAGACCGTACTACAATTTCAACATGGACCTTCCGCCATTTGGGTATCAACCACAAAAAGGGCATCCATCTCCAAGCAAGAGAAAGAAGGAGACCGCCTTCAAGAGTCCTACCCGATGTGGCATCCGCTCTCAACACAAAGCTAAGCCGATTTGGGGGTTCACATCGAAAGGTCTTCACATCCCGCCATCTATAAACTTGACAAGCCCATGAAATTTGGGGCTTAGCAATCTCTTAAAGCTTAGTATCAATGATCTTCTCTTGGGGCTTGCCCACGTCGACAACAAAAGACAGTTTATTTGAATGGGCTAAGAGTTGATTCATCTTGGGGGCTTCATAAGCCACTCAAAGTTCAGCATTCGAGGGGCTTTACAATAAGCAACCCCTTGGTATCTCGGCATCAATAGTCCCTTTTGAAGCCCCATAATCAACAAATCTCTTGGGGCTAGACATCAATTTCGTTGGACACCACGGCAACAACGACAACATTCAAGCGAGGCAATCCGGACTTCAATCGAACATGACTTGATCTTGGGTTGGCTTTACAAACACACAATGATTAAAATGGTTCACCCACGAGCTAAAAAAAATCTTTTTCTCACATGTGTGCATATTCTTTCCTTTCTAAAAAAAAAAAAGATTTTTCTTTTTCTTTTCTCCTTCTATGTGCAAAAGTATGTGCTCTACTTTGCTTTGCTCCTAGCTTCTCCTCCAGTATTCTCCATCATCCTTGAACTACGCTGGTCTGATTCCTTCCAAGGGATACGTATGCAGCCTTTTGGCACGACCAACCCACCATCCAGAATACCATCTCACCGACACTCCTTCAAAGGCAAGAACAATTCATCACCATAAACATCATCATTCTCCATCCAAAGCATGGACATTCTTCATCAAAAGCATCAACATCCTTCAGCAATCCATCCCCAATCAAGCGGCAATGGTAAGTGAAGGTATGAACATCATTCATCTCAAGTAATCTCCGCTTTCAAAAATCACTTCACACACAGAATCACTTTACTTCTCTCTCATACAAACTACTTTCAAATCACATCACACCACAAGCACAATTTCCCTCATAACTGCCATTTCACATCCCATACATGTCACAAGCACATATACCTGCTAAGCACACACTTAACAGGTACCACCACAAGGTCAACAGTATCTACAACTCAAGGCACTTCATCCCCAGCAGAAAGTGATCCGCCTTCAACTACGCCTGCATCCCACAGAGTCAAACAATTACAGTTCAATGACAACACCTCGGTCCATGGTGAGCCGCAAAATCACCACATTTCCATCAAGCAACACAACAATATCACATATAGGCAGACGGAGCCTCGGATCCCGCCATCAGCAAACGGATTCCGCATCAGCAAACGGATCCCGCTTCCAGCAAACGGATCTCGCTTCCAGCAAACGGATCCCGTATCAGCAAACGGATCCCGCTTCCAGCAAATGGATCCCGCATCAGCAAACCGATCCCGCATCAGCAAACGGATCCCGTATTCAGCAAACGGATCCCGCATCAGCAAACGGATCTCGCTTCCAGCAAACGGATCCCACATCAGCAAACGGATCCCGCTTCAGCAAACGGATCTCGCATCAGCAAACGGATCCCGCCATCAGCAAACGGATCCCGCATCAGTAAGCGGATCCCGCATCAGAAAACGGATCCCGCTTTAGCAAACGGATCCTGCTTCAGCAAACGGATCCTGCTATATCCTTTCTATATCAATTAAGCCGCTCACACAGGGAGCGCACTCCTATCCTTTATAATTTCAAATTCCTGCTTTAACGAGTCTTTGTTTTCTCTTGTCGATGTCCTCGGTGGTTATCTTTCTTTCGTCGACGCGTTTTGCTTCGCAATCCACGTCGCCGAGGGGCTCTGTAGACACCCCGCCTTGGACCTCTCACCCCGATTGCATACATAGTATTTTTACTTTACTTGTTTTTGTCAATTTCTGCTACTTCGGTTAAGTTCCTAACTGATTCCGTCAGCTTTTGACTAAACTGCATAACAGAGTTAACTTTCTAGTCCATTCTGTCAAAATCGCCATTTCAAAGTCGCGCGCCTCCGCCCTTTGGGGCCAGAAGCTCGCGCCTCCCGCCGACTATACGGGATGCGCGCGCGTCTGGGTATGTCAGTTACTGATTTCTGTCCAAGAATCTCTCCCTTGCTCATTTTATATGATTTTCCCGGGAAACTGATCTTTGTGACTCCGTCTTGGCACCAAAAACATCCCCTTTCAACTATAAAAACCCCTCCAATCCACCATTGGAGGGGGTCTCTTTTTGATCTCTTCTTAGGCCTCTTTTTTCATCTCTTTTTGATCTCTTTTCATCTTTCTTCTACCTCTCTTGGACCTTCTTCTTAGACTTGAAACTTTTCTTACACACACACTATATACAATTCTATACACAAATTCTCCCACAAGAGTTCTTCGTGACAAGACTCTACACAAATTGTTCTACAACAATTTCTCCACAACAAAACTCTTTTCAAGTCCAAGTTCAAAGTCCATTTTCTAAAGGTACCACTTTTCTATTCTCTTATTTTATTTGTGTCCTACTAAGTATGCAATCTCCATAAAAAGGGATACAACCAAAAGGCCACTTCACTATTGAAGTTTGGCCAAGGTTACATCCCAACATTCTAACATTAATTTAATTCCATTTCATCTCCTAATGTAATGGTTTAGCAAATATTCAACATGTAACCATTAGACATTCAATCAATAAAATTATTTAGCTTTCATTCTCCCCTTATCTTTACTTTGTAGTTGTTAGCATATTTTATCAATTGAAGGACATGTAAATATAAGAACACCAAAAGTAGCAAGACCCGCGTAAGCGGGGCGGAGTGGGTGTTTAAGTACTTCCCACTCCGTCACCTAACCCCCGAACCCCTCATCTCAAGAATCTTTGGTTTCGTAATCAATAAAAAAGGCTATTTTCTTAGGTTTTCTCGCGTTCCTCTAAAACGTGGGTGGTGACTCTTAAAATCAAGTAGACATCCTAGGTAATTCACGCGCTCTAGCCAAGCCGCGGTTCCCCGGGGTATCTACACAACCATGTGCATTAGAAACATTTCTCAAACAAAGGATTTCAAAGTAGGAAATTCCACAAACGCATCTTAAAGATGTATAACACCAAAATGAACCCAAATGGTTACACATTTCACACTTGATCACAAACGGACCATTCCATGCAACGTAGAATTCCAAGGCAGGAAATCCGAACAATACCACCTTAAGGATATTAAACAAAACCAACCCTATCATACTTAGTCATCAATACACCCCGTGTACTTACAGTCAAGCTCATAAATAGTACGATGACTATGAACCCAACCATTCCTTTACATTTAGGATTCCCAAATAGGAAATCCGAATAAATACACCATCAGGATGCTAAACAAATCCGTAGGCACTTAACCACCATTTCACACCTTACATCCGTTCATAATCAAACCAATTCCTAACACCCTTGTGTTCCACAACTGCTATCTATGTATCCTAGAATAGGACTCAAGACCTGAACATAAAACGAATCCTAAATTATTTAAATTGGAACACATTAGTTTTTTCCAGCAGACTGTGCGGCCGCCCACAACAGTCTGTGCGGTCGCCCAAATACACTCTCCCATGCTAAAAAACAATCCAGAAATATGTGCGGTCGCCGGCCCTATTTGGGCGTCGCCCACTCACCTAAGCCAGTGATATTTAATTCTTTAACACTAACTCTATTTCACCGTCTCAAAAGTACTATTACAACTTCCCCCAAATATTTATTTAACATTCTAACTATAATTCACCATATCAAAAGTACTATTACAACTTCCCCCAAATATTTATTTAACATTCTAACTATAATTCACCGTCTCAAAAATACTATTACAACTTCTTATCTTATGTATATAAACCCAAGAAATGATTCAAACAGTGAGAATACTCACAAAATAGCCCAATTAACAAATAGCTTCAATACTCACACAAAACAACAATTATCAAGAAAAGTATCACATATAATATGCATGAGCAATATTATAATTTAAAGGGGAGTAGTAACTTACTTGCTATAGAAATAGTACCGGAAATAGTGCCGCTGACATATTTTTTTGACCGGCTAGATTTGATCTACTCGACACCCCGAACATTTTGGTGAAGTCGGATTTTAGAACGAAGTAATAAAAAATGAGAAATTGAAGAGAGATTGGGTCAACTCTACGCAGAATATAGAGAGAACTGAGAAGAAAGAAGAAAAGGGAAAGTGTTCTTCTTCTGCGCAGAGAGAGGTCGAGAATGGGTTAAATAATTGCCAAGTTACACATAGGCCCCTCCAAGTTAATCAATTGCATTTAAACCCCAAGGTTTCAAATTTAACACTTAACCCCCTTCTCATTATTTATAAATACTAACTCAACTATTTTAGCTTCCACTCATGCTAGTTAATCATTTTGCAATACAAATACTTTTATTTAATATTTTAATAGATCAAGTAACTCTTTTAAAATAATCAAACTAACACAAATTAAATTATAAAATAATATTCAGTGTAAAATTTATATAAAATTGGGACGAGTCGTCACCCACAAGTGCTCAACTTATCACTAAAAATAGTGCCGGGGTTTGGAGTCATTACAGATGCACATAGTGAGGATCGTCCGGTATTCATTCTTTCAAAAACTAGTATTTTTGAGACGGCTGCATGGTGGGATTATATTCGGGTCCGCAGCCCTTTGGTGGAATGGGGTGCTAAGATTTGGCATCCTAACATCCCAACAAAGGTCAGTGGTTTTGGTGGAGGGTTATACACGATGGTCTACCGGTTGATGCAAAATTGGAGGCTCGTGGCTTCAATCTCCCCTCTCGATGTGTTTGCTGCCCGAGTAGAGGTAATAGAGAAACATTAGTTCATTTACTGCTGCAGTCGGAGATGGCACAGTCTGTATGGTGGCATTGGGCAGGATTCTTCCCTCTGCCACACTTATATAATGAATTGCAGCAGTTGTGGGAGATTTGGTGCAGAGGACAATCGAAGCGTAGGCAAATAGGTTTGGTGCATATCGGCATTATGATGTTCTCCTGTTGGGAGATATGGAAGGCCAGGTGCAAATAAGTTTTTGATGGAGTCATTATGGACAGTGCGAAGATTATTGATGGGGTCAAGCATTCTTTGATTGATATGTGTTCTTTCTTAGTCCCGAAAGGGGCTCTAAGGAGGGAGGACCGTCTTGTTTTGGAGAGGATTGGTCTCAAGGTGGCTTTGCATAAGACTCGACCTCGTCGATATTTGAGATGGGAACCTGGTAAGTCTCACTTTTATACCCTTAATACGGATGGTTCTGCAGTTAATGGGACTTGCACGGGGGGAGGTATAGTCAGAGATTGCAGGGGTGCTTTTGTTTTTGCATATTCTCGTTATTATGGTTTGGGCACAAATATGCAAGCGGAGATTTTTGCTCTTCGAGATGGTTTAAGCATGTGCAGGGATTGGGGCTTACAATCAGTCATGGTTCGTTCTGATTCGTTGGTGGCAGTAAACATTCTGAAAGGGACATTTCAAGGTCCGTGGCAATACACTTATGAGTTTCGAGAGTGTGCTGTGTTGGTGCACGGGTATGGTTTAGAACACGTCCTTCGTCAAGCTAACGGAGTGGCTGACAGATTGGTAGCGGAGGCACATGTGCATAGGACTCAGTGGGTTTATAACATGGCTCGGGATCTCCCTAGAGACGTGTTGCAGGCTTTGATCTTTGATGACAGTGGATGCCATGTCGAACGGAGGTAATCTGGTATTTTGGTTGATGTTTGGCTTGCCTTGGTTACACTTTATTTCTTTTTGTAGTTTTTCTGCGAAGTGGGCATTACAGCCAACGCACGGTCGAGCAGATTTGGGCACTCGGCCGAGCGGCACGGTCGTGCTCTTTAAATGGAGCAGTTGTGCACATGTTATCGAGCTCTCGGCAATTGGGGATCGACCGAGCTATTTTGGTGACTCGGTCAAACAGGATCATTTTGCTCGGACGAACGGACCCCATGACGCGGCCGAGGGAGGGAAGACAGAAATATGGTTTTTGGGGCAATCAGTGCATGGCCGCTCTACTTTGGCTGCTCAGTCGAGCAGCACGGTCGTGCTTCTTATTCAGCACGGGCGTGCCAGTGTTGTTGAAATTGGGATTTTACAAGCAGCAGTTGCTCGGGCGAGTCTTCATTTTTGCACGGTCGGGCTGCCTTGGATCCGGTCGGGTCTATGGTGTGATCCGAGCGGATATAGGCTGGGCCGGATTGTTTGGGCTTTTGCTTTGGACTTTGGTTGGATATGTGTTTGGGCCTATTTCCTTGTCTCTTGGGCTGATTTTGCTAAGTATGGGATGGATCAATCAAAGTTCTTGAAGATTAATGGATGGGCCACACAAGGTTCATTTAGGATTATTTTATGGTTTAATTTTTTTAGGCTTTTATTTATTAGATGGTTTTACCTACTAAGGATTTGTTTTATTTTTTGGATGTTGAGGTCCGGCTCTATAACCGGCAATAAGTCGGGTGGTTGTCCCCCTCTTGTACTTTTACTTTATTATTAATAAAATCCTACTAGGTGCCGCCCTAGTTTAAAAAAAAAAAAAAAAAAAAAAAAAAACCAAAAGCCCTCAAGATATTTACAATAATTCATGAGCTAAGTGGCACGTGCAGCGCACATGCTTACTTAACTGGGTTTTTAAACTTATTCGTCAAAAAACCCTTATTTGCTAGTTTTTTTAAGGGTTAATCACAATTTAGACCCTAAAGTGATATACCACCCTCCCAATCGAACCCTGATATTTTTTTTCGTAAGATCAGACCTTGATGTGAAAAATACTCGCCAATTAAGGCCTTTTTAACGGAATTCGTTAAAAATCAGTTAAAAAGCATGTGTCATGCACGTGACTAACGAGAAAGGGTATTTTGAATTGTCAATAACTTTTAAGGGGCTAATTTAAAATTTCTAAAAGCAAAAGGGCTGAAAGGGTTAAGAATTAAATTTATTTTCGAAGAAACAATATTTCATTAACAATAAATATTCATTATATTATTATATATTTTCATAATTCTAGTTATTTCCAATTTTTTAAATCAAGATATCATTGCTCAAAAAAAAATATAATAAGATATCATTATTTATAATACAGTTTTATAATTCTAATTTAGTACAAAAAATAATTTAAATAATAACTAAACAATGAACAAAAATATTTTTAAAAATAACCACACCCATGTTCATACATCCATGCCCATGTTCCCTGCCATTGTTACATATCTCCTCTTTCAAGCTTCCATCCCCACCACCTGCAACCACCATGACCTCCACCTAGCAACCACCATAACCACCCCAACTCTTCACAGATAACATCTAAGTTTTTATTTCAGAAAAACCCCATCAGTTTACCCATTTTCTTTAAATCAAAAGGGGCTAAAATCTATTGATGATTTGGGAATGAAAAACAAATCACTAACCAAACCCGCCTCTCTCTTTTTTTACTACAACAACCACCTCGACATCCCCACCTCATCTATCTCGTTCTCTCTACAACACTTCCGCCAAGACCACGCAATCCCACCTCGAAATCATTCCCAATCCTTTGCCTCTGTTCTCACACAACCCATTTCTACCCAACTGAGATTCAAGGTAAAATTACTTCTCTCTAGGTCCATTAAAGCCTTCTCTCTAAACCCCAGTTCTTCGATCTTCAATTTTGATTGATATAAAACCAAAATAAAACCGAAATCCCAAGCTTGTCTCTGTTTCTCCAATCTGGCTTCTCTTCCTGTCTATCCAATCTCGGTTCGAAAATGGAGAAGGTGAAGTCGATTGTGACCCTAGGTTTGTTAATTGTTCAGAATAGTTGGGTTTGTGCTTGTGTTGTTGGGAAACATGGAGAGGATGGTGGGAAGCTAGTTTTGCAATTGAGATGACACTCACAGAGGTTTGTGGTAGTGAACCAGGTGAGGTGAGGAAGATAAGAGGGGATATATATATATATATATATATATATATATATATATATATATATATATATATATGCATATTTTTGTCCACCACCCCTTCTTTTTAGAAATATGTCATTCTACCCCCTTAAAAGTTATCGACAATTCAAACTAACCAATTTTGTTAGTCATGTGCATGGAACATGCTTTTTAACTAGGTTTTTAACAATTTCCGTCAAAAAGGCCCTATCTGGCGAGTATTTTTCACTTCAAGGTCTGATCTGACGAAAAAAAAAACATCAAGATTCGTTTGGAAGGGTGGTATATCACTTTAGGGTCTAAATTGTCATTAACCTTTTTTTAACCATTGGACCCTTATGTGCGAGTTTTGAAACATCAGACCATGTTCTACGAACAGCTGGTGAACTTCAGGCCCTTATTTGCAATTTTCCCTTTCTTTCATTCTTAAGCTCAAATCATAATCCAACTTTTTTACCTCAATTAAATATTCATATTTCCACCCAACATCTTCATTTGATCTTCATTTCTCTCTATTTTCATATTTTCCAATTTGAGTAATTTTCTTAAAAATTTCACAAGCAAGAAGGGTAGTGCTAGTAAGGGTAAAGGTATTTGGGATGCATCAATATCATCATCCCAAGTAGGGCTGTTAAACGAACCGAGCCCGTTCGAGCTCTGCTCGGGCTCGGCTCGTTTCGAATGGGCTCGAAGTGCTATTCGAGCTCGAGCTCGAACCGAGTTTTCGAGCTCAAATTTTTATCGAGCCGGCTCGTGTTCGGCTCGTTTGTTCGACGAGCTTTGTTCGAGCTCAGCTCGTTAGAGCTCGGTATGTGTTCGGATCGTTAGAACTCGGCTCGTGTTCGGCTCGTTAGAGCTCGACTCGTGTTCGGCTCGTTAGAGCTCGGTTCGTGTTCGGCTCGTTTAAATCACGCATAACTCGAGCTCGGGCTCGGCTCGATAAGCTCGTAAACACCAGTTGTTTTGTTTGCGTTTGGCTCGAGCTCGGCTCGGCTCGGCTCGTTAAGCTCGAGCTCGACTAAATAATCATCATTATTACTTTTGTAATGAATACATATATATTATATGTATATACAACTTTGTACAAGAAATAAATCATAACTAAAATATTTTTATCTTCAAAATGAATCAAACAACAATAATTGTACAACAACTAAAATTAATTTAATTTTTATACATTCATATAATGATCATATAGCGACTATACACATACAATACAATAATACAATATAGATTGTACAACAACTAAAATTAATTTATTCTAAGCACATTCATTATAAAAACGTAGAGATATATACACTCAAAACTAATTTATTGTTTTCAAATGTACACATATTTGTCTTATATTATTTTTCTCATTGAAATAAAAAATAAAATTAACATCTATTATTGTAGTTATATATGCAAGTATATTTAATTACATAAATATAGAATGAACACAATGTTTATCATTTACACATACACACACGTATATATTTCACATATAAATGTGTTTGCATGTAGAAAAATATTTATTAAATATATATATATATATATATATATATATATATATATATATACATACATACATACATACATACATACATACATACATACATACATATAGCACATATTTATATACATTATTATATACTCCCTCTATCCTACACGATTTAGGACATTTTGACATTTTTAGTGTCATACTCGACGTAGTATGGCCAAAAAAATGAAAAGAGAATATTACTTTTGTTCTCATAACCTCCTCCATTCATTCTAGTTCCTCTTAAGTCGGGCGGGACGAAAGCCGTATATGTGTGTGTATGTATGATGTATGTATGTATTATATGTATATATACATACATGTAACATATACTATAGTATACACCTAGCGTAGCGTACGTTTTACTAAATACAGTTGACTAAGTATAATAGTGTCATTTAAATGCTATATACTAACCAGAAAGTTTGTCCGACTTTGATTTTCATGGTCAACTCCATAAAACGCTGACCACAATATGGAAACCTACCTATCCCTATGTATTTCAAAAATTGTTATGAATTCACCGTTAGAATACGGTCGGCCTCAACTTTTAAATATAATTGTTAAAACAAATAGTTAACTATTAATAGTTAAATATAATAGTTAGCTATTTATAGTGAAATATAATAGTTACCTATAATTATTAACTATCTTAGTAACTATTTGTTCTTAAAAAAAATTACCATAGTAATATAGTAACTATAATAGTCAAACTATTTGAATTTTGGTTATGTAGAGTCAAACTATTTGAATTTTGATTAATATTTTATGTAAATTATTAATTTACATAATTTATTAATGATTTAACAACCATTTTTAAATTTTTATGAGAATTAATAATTTAGTGTAAAATATTAGTTAAAGTTTAAGTAAATTTGATAAGTAAATATAAAATTTGGGACAAAAGGAGTTTATTATAACCTGATGGTATATATACGATTCAATTAATCGTTTGTAATATGAGAAGTTAAATGAACAAGAGATTTTCAAAAAAAAGAAAAAAAAAAGTAAACAGGAGGTTACATTTGTAAATTAAACACATTTTGAGATTAAAAAAAGAGAAAAAATAAATAAAAAAATTAGTGTTTTTGTTCAAAATGCAGAGAATACTTATCAGAGCTCGGTAAGGCTCGAACTCGATAAGGCTCGAACTCGAGCTCGTTTGATTTCATAATTTTCAGAAAAATGTTTAAGCTCGAGCTCGGCTCGTAAAGACTCGAGTTCGAACAGCTCGTGAAAAACTCGCGAGCGGCTCGCGAGCAGCTCGAAACTCGATTCGAGTCGAGCTCGAACAAGGAAAATGGGCTCGAGCTCGAGCTCGATAAAAGCTCAAGCTCGATAATTCGTTAACGAGCTCGAGCCCAAAACTCCAAAGCTCGGCTCGGCTCGTTTACAGCCCCAATCCCAAGCACCACCACTACCACCATCACCAATTGTTGAATCCAAAGGTCTCTATTTTGATGGGGGACTTGCGAGGGAAAATGAAAATGTGTGGCAATGGAATGAAGGATATTAAGTGCTAGAAGTTTCAAATCTTGTGCCGCCACCACCACCACCACCACCATTTATTGTAATAAAAAGAGAAAAAGGCTCCTAATGTCCTCCCTTAATTATAGATGGGCAATGTTGGTTGTCCACTTCGTTGTAACTAGTGTGTAACCCGTGCTTTGCACGGGAAACTAATTCGTCAATATTATTTTATTTTATTTTTATTATGTTTTCTATTTAATAAAGTAGCAATAATTGTTATGAAGGATAATTGAAATAATAATATTATCTATTGTACTTTGACAATGAATACTTTTAAATTGTATACACACATTATGATTAGTAAATATAAAAGCCTCTAAGGTACATCTAATGTGTTAGTAGAATAATAATTTTACTACGTCTTAGAAAAATAATTTTATAACTATAGTTAACTAAGAGTAATTATCATCCTAAATAATAATATTAATAGTAATAATTAATCTATACAATAACTATTATAATTAATTAATAATATTAATAATTATTATTAGTATATGTAATAACTGTTATAATTGACTAATACTATCAATATTAATAATTAACATATATATTAATAGTATATAGTAATAATAATTAACTAATACTATTAATATAAAAGTGAACATTGTAACGATTATGAAAAACTAATACTACTAATAGTAATAGTATAGTAACAATTATTATTAACTAATACTTTTAATACTTTTAATAGTAATCATTAACATATATAGTAATTATTATAGTTAATTAATAATATTAGTTATAATTTTTAATTTATATAATAGTTAAATATTTTTATTAACTATTAGTAGTTAACTCCCTTAAAAAAATATTTGTAGTTAACTAATTATAATTAAAAAATATCTATTATTAGCAACTATTACTATTATTTTAGTAGTTACTATGATAGTTAATGTTATTTTATATAGTAACTAATATTAATAGCTAAGAAAAATATCATGAGAAGTCACCTATTTATGAGGATAATATTGACGTGAGATCACCAAATGCGAGCTTTCACAATGATTCGTCCACGTGGCAACAACATAGCTCTTTTCACCAACTTTATATATGTGTGTACAAACACACACACACACACACACACAACACACACACACACACACACACACACACACACATATATATATATATATATATACATACATATACATATATATATATATATATATATATATACATATATATATACATATATATATATATATATATATATATATATATATGATCAGAATGGATCGATTTAAAGATAAAATTGAGAGTAATAAACAATGCTAATAATCGAAATATATAATCTAAATTATACGGAATGAGTAAATGAACAGTAAATAAACAGTAAAATTGACTTTTTTTGAACAGTGATTTTTTATGTTTGAAAATCGGATACGTGGGCTTTCATATATACCTCAAGTTATCCTATCACCAGGAAGGTTAGTGGTTTCCACCCTTCGTACCGTTTTTGTTTAAATAATTATTTTGGAATAATAATTTTGTAATTTATGAAAACTTGAAAAACTCGAGGCAAGAGTATAGATAAAAGACGTACTTTGTTTATTGATTGTTGATGATTGTCGGAGAGTACAGTGGATGGTTACAGTGAATGGTTGTGAAAGAGTGCAGTGGAAATATTTAGAAAGGATATGTGCTAGTGAGAGAAAATGAAAAAAAATTTAGCCTGCTTTACATTCATTCTACATGTGTTTATATATGTCCGGATGTCAATCTTCTATACAATCCGTTTTGTTGTAAAACTGGACGCATGTTAATAATGGGAATCTGCCTTTTAAATTTTGTGGATGCCATCATCTGGTTTTTGAATTTTGTGGACGCATGCTGATAGTGGGTATCTTGCTTTTTGAAATTTGTGGAAGTGTGGGCCAGGGCGGCGCCTGTCATTGTTGAAAATTGAGGTATGTGGTCCTTTGTGTCATTTGGTTTTTTGCTTGTTCTTTGTCTTTTTGTTCTGTCGTTGTGGTGGCCTTTTTGCTACAGATCTAAGTTGTCTGCTTATGAGAAAAAATCATCGTTGGGTATTGTATCTCCATCGTTAATTAAAGATGAGCTTCCTTCATCACTGAGCTGGAGCATTAGCTTGTCAAGATCTGCTGGATTTGTACACTGGGCCATCTGGACCATGATTTGTTGTTTTTTGGCAAGAAATTCTTCATTTTGTTGTGATTGTTTTGGGGGAATTATCTTGCAAAATTCTGGCTTTTCATTGAAATATCTTGTTACTGCATCTGGATCGCATTCAGTAATGTCTATTTTGTCCCACCACTTTATTTTATACTTGTGTAGATACCCCGATCTCGCACCTCTCATCAAACCCTTTTAATCGGTCTAAACCCTAAAATTGACCTAGAGCCCTCGATTTGGCTATGCGGGAGTGCCCTGAGCCTTCTCGGTGCATCTAATGGATTAACGGACATCAAATTCATGATCAGAGCGAAAAATCGAGCAAACAAGCATGTACTTCAATTTTTGAGGTGCGGGACCCAAAATGGGGCCCGCACCCCTAGAAATGCTCGTTATTATCCATTCTGTGCACTTAAAAACATATTATTGTCATCCCTTACTCATTAACATATTTCAGATAGACATACGTGACCACAGGATTATTTCAAGCAACTTTCATGTTGGGACCGCGGACAACCGAGACACCGTTATGCGCGCATTCGGACAAATCTTGGACTGTTACGGAACCAATACCGGAAGCAGAATTGTCGCTCATTCACGTCAAAGCATTCAAGCAAGAGTAATGATGCCCAACCACATTGCTGCAAGTGGATGAAGGTGGTTGGCCAAGTGGATAGAGAATGGTCCAATCGGAGCGCGACACGTGGCAAAGTCAAATCTCCCCGACCACCAGTCCAAGCCGTACGGCTACTATGGGAGCTCCAGACCTGCAGTTTGTTCTTCAACAACTTGGCCATTCACATCAACTTTAATCCCTTTCCAGCTGCAAATGGACGGAAAAATTGGCCCCTAAATGACCTCTAGACCTAGACAAGGGTAGTAGATGATCATTACAACCTCCCTCCTCCATATACTTACCTCCCTCATCCATTATTCAAAGAAGAACTCACCCACAATCCATACACCACACTCTTGCTCTCTCTAAGCACAAAAAGAGCTCTCAAACCTCAGCCCACAAATCACCATAACACCACCATATCACCACCATAATCCCACCCTAAACACTACACAAAGCAAAGCAAACAACTCACCCAAACACTCTCTCAATCTAAGGCAAACACCTTAAGAAAAGCAACAAAAAAAATCTTCCCTTGGGAGAAAAGGAAGCACATCTAGGTAATCTCTTGTTCTTGTAAAGTTCATCCATGTAAAATGTAGATCTTTATGTGATTTGTAAAGAGGTCTAGCCACTTGTTAGGCTAGACCTCCATTTGGGAAACATCAATGTAATATTTGCTACTTGTGCTATGTTCATGTCCAAATGAGTGTTCATCATGATATTGAACTCTTGAGTTGTTTCCTACTGTAAATAATGTGCATATTGTTCATATTTTCATGTTAGTGTTGATACAAGATGATTTGGGGAGGTCTTCCAAAAGATGAACATGATGCTTTCTTTAAAACCCCCAAATCTGTCTATGACTTGTTTTCTCTACATGTTAACCATCATGTAATATGAGTTAAAAGCATGAATGGGTGTTGTTTTGCATTTTTAATATGTGGATCTATGTATGTTAAAGGTATAATGTCCATATCATCCCATTTGAGGGGGTTTTCATGAGTATCTTCATGCCTTGTGTGGATTTCCAGCAGTCTGTCAGTCTGTAACTTTCTGTCTTGTTGCTCTCTTTATGCATATAAAACGTGCTTTATAGTCTTAGACCACAAAAAATGGTTTGTTCTAGACAATCAGAGGAAAATTAGCATGTAAATATAATATTTTTACCCTGAGTGGAAGAGGTTTTTTCCATTTTTTGTTTCAACTCTCTGTTCTCAGATTAGTATACTTCCGGTTCTGACACCAAAATGTCAGAGGTTTTTTGTGTGACTTCAACTTTCTCAATGGCCTTGAAACTCTCCAGATATAAACTTTGATATGTTAGGAACAACTTTCATGTTTGTTATTTCCCATTATCCCCTCGTTTTCAAGATGCAAAAAGTGAGTCTTTTATGGATGCATGAATGTCTGTCAGATCTGGCTGTTGAAAGTTTTATCTTGCATGCCTTGTTTGGACACCTTAACATGCTCCTAAAATCAGAGGAAAATTCATGGTTGATACTTGATGTGTTAGGGACTTTTCATAATATTCACTTTCCATATTATGCAAGCATAAGAGCAGGTACACAAAGAAGTAGAGCACAGCAGTCCCTAAAATGTTTGGGGATGGAGTTTGGACATTTTTTTTTATGGGATTTGTTTCCCTTTTTTGTTCACCATTGTAAATATCAATCCCTCACCCCTTTGTGTGTTTCCATTACTGGATATAAATGCTAAACTATTTTCAAAACCAATTGAGAGTCCACCCAAACCGACCCTCATTTGTGAATTAAAGCAAACATTCCTAGAATAGGAAGACTTCCTCTTATATTATTCACCATTTTGTTAGGGCATAAAAGCAAGGCATAAAAGGCATAAAATTGAATCTACGTGGCATGCATACTAGAGACCATCACGGGCGAGGAGAGTGCCTAACCCCTTCTCTTCTCGTAACTTAGCCCCCGAACCCACTTTCTCTAAACAAAAAGTTTTATCTTCGTTTTTCCTAAAATAAAATGAGGTGGCGACTCTTGACTGTTTTGATTCCATCGAGAGGAAACCATTGTGTGAGAACCGAGCGCATTTCCAAAAGTGCATTAGCACGAGGCATCGCCTGAATCGCTTTCACGAGCGATCATTTCGGTGCGGTTTGTCTTCGAGCGCGGGCTCTCACAGTGGCGACTCCGCTGGGGACAATTTTAAAAGTGGGCTAGACTCTAATCTTTGTGTGTGCCATGATTTACTTGCCTTGCTTGGGTTGAATATATTAATGCCCTAACCTTTGTTTTGTAGGGACATTCATTTTCCTTCACCCTCTTATTTGTGTATATATGCATGCGTGGTGGGTGATTCCCAAAAAAAAAAAAAAAAAAAAAAAAAGAGAGATTTTCTTGTTTTATTTACTTGCTTTCAAAATCATTTTTCGAAAGTATAGATACCTCACACACATGCACATTTTTGAAAATACCGTCTCGTAGAACCGTACAAACCCGAGAAGGTAGCCCGAGGGTATAAGGGAGCTCATTGGACTTCCCTAAAGGGCCCGCGGTGTACATTCTCACCCCAAAGCGCGCCTATTAGTCGTTGCGATGGGTGTAAGCCAATCTCACCCGTTACCAAGCCGCGATGTCCAATTTTTCAAAAACAATGACACGTCCCAGACTTCATGCCGGTTTTTGCCTAGCAATTTCACCTCAATCCTATGCATTTCCCAAAAAGGTCATAAACAACCTACATTGTGGAAATTCATTGAAATGCTCGGATTGGCTTTAAATTGTCAAGACCCTCCCTTAGACCGTAACCGAATGGTGGATCCCCGAAAGAGTATAGGCCCTTCGCTAGGGGCTTGGACGGCCAATAGTACAGGTGCAAAACGTTGGTCCTATACTTTGAGACGGTATCCACTATTCCAAGATTTCATGCAAAAAACGTGTCAAAACAAAGCAAAGTGCTTGTCCGGCATTCATAGGTTTGTGCGTTGCTTGCGCTTCAAATTTTGAAAAAAAAAAAGAAAAAAAAATTAGCTTCTTTTGTACATAAAGCTTCATTTCCCAGAAAATCTAAAATAGGTTTTGTTTTCATCCATCTTGTAGAGGGAGAATTCTTCTTGTTCTCTAGCGCGACATTCAAGGTCCATTTCAAGCGCCACTTTGATCAAGTCTTACTCCGGGTACTCTTCCAGCTATGACTAAAGGGAACAGACGTTTTGTACCGGACCCTATGAGGGAGGAATGGTTGAGACAACGACTGGAGACCCATTTCAATGAAAGGATGACTAACTTTGAACCCAACCCTCGAATGGAACAGTGGTTGAAAGAGCGTTTGGAGGCACATACAGATCTTATGTTAAGGTTCTTCCAAGAATGTCAAAAGGAAATGGCTGACCGGGTTGTGGCTCTTTTATCTGACCAACCGAAGTTTAAAAATGCTATGCAGACTTGTCCTTGTTGGGTTTCGATGTAACATGCGCAGCGGAATTTAGCATTTAAAATTTTGAAACCCAAAGCCCATAGATCCGTTCATATGATTAAATCAAATACAACAATATGAATAGAGGAAAAACTAACCCTTGATGACCTTGAATTCTAGCCTTGATCTTGGTGGTGATTTGAAGCTTGATCACAATGAAAGTAAGAACACGAACTTTGAAGATGATGAGCTTCACCCTCTAGCGGTATCCACACCACGAACGAATATCAAGGAGCTTCTTGATCTTAGTTGCTAGACCAAAATTATGAAACACACTTTCACAATTTAATATGACTATATGGAATTTTTCTTGTGTATTATTTTGTTCTTCAATCAAAAGATATCTTGGAACAAAATAAACTCTCTCAAACTCTTTGGAGACTCACAAAACCATTCGAGAAGAGTGTTGGCCGAATTTGGTCTTTTATACACAAGTAGGACCTATTCCAAATAGGAAACTTGTGTAAAAATCCGTCAAAAATTCATTTCCTAATCAAATTAGGAATCTGCCTCCCGACAGCACCGTGCGGCCGCCCAAAGAAGGTTGTGCGGTCGCCCAACTTCGGGCGGTCGCCCGGTCCATTTTGGGCGGTCGCCCGCCTGCCCAGAAACACTGAAAAATTCCACTTTAGTCCTTTTTAAAGATTCGTTCTATTGTGTGTGACCCTCTAGGATTATACTAAGTTGGCAATGGGTTCAAACATGAAACCATAAGATATGATTAGGTTCTAGCAAACCGTCATACCTACCCAAATAATATAACTAGATACAAGTTCGCATTCCTTTTAGAACATGTCATAATCCCTTTGTCCACGATGTCATTGAACACAAGTCATGGTCAAACAGTCAACTTGTTTTGTTCAATACTTTCTCGATTCCGAATATGTTGATAATCCAAATGACATTGATCCAATCAATTCATTTGAGTCCGGCCGAACATTTTATCAACATCATTCCTACGAGAGGCCCAAGCTTGACATCTCTCCGTAGAGGGACAAATCCATTTAGCTTATTATTCTTCCCTACGTGAATCCGATTATGCCTATCATACCCTTTATAACTACCCGGTTAAAGGTAGCGTTTGAATATGTCAAACATAATATTCATCAAGTGGAAGACTATAATAACTTCATGTCTAAGGATTCGAATGACATAACTAATATGAGATATATGTTCGACATAGACCATGACATAAATCTCATACAACGGGTCATGTCCAGTACCTTGTTCCAAACAAGTACCCATAAATCTAACATGATCATCCCATGATCATTTAGCCTTTATACTAGTGCTTAACAAGTACTAGGAACGGAGATTATTATAACTAAACATGAACAACAATAATAATCAAAATATCTCTTTATTGATATGAAATAAATGACAACAATTACAACGTTTATTAAACGTGCCTAGGGCACCACTACCAACAATCTCCCACTTGCCCTAGGCCCAATCTCCCATGTATCTAATACCCATGGACCTAACATGACCATCATGTTTATCTTGTGGAAGTCCCTTTGTTAGCGGGTCCGCAACATTGTCATCAGTAGGTATTCTGCATATATTTATGTCTCCCCTATCAACGATCTCTTGAATGATATGAAAACGCCTAAGTATGTGTTTGGATTTCTGATGTGCTCTTGGTTCCTTTGCTTAAACAATAGCACCATTATTATCGCAATAAAGGTCTATTGGATTAGCAATAATAGGAACCACTTCAAGTTCAGTGATGAACTTCTTAATCCAAACAGCTTCCTTTGCAGCATCCGATGCAGCAATATACTCAGCTTCTGTTGTAGAATCAGCGGTTGTACTTTGCTTGGAACTCTTCCAGCTTACAGCTCCACCATATAACATAAACACAAAACCCGATTACGATCGGCTATCATCTTTATCGGTTTGGAAGCTTGCATCCGTGTAAGCATTTACAACGAGATCATCTTCCATTCCTCCATAGACCAAAAACGAGTCTTTAGTTCTTCTCAAGTACTTAAGAATCGCTTTTACAGCTACCCAGTGATTTTCGCCAGGGTCGGATTGGTATCTACTTGTCATGCTCAAAGCATAAGATACATCCGGCCTAGTACAAATCATGGCATACATGATGGACCCAATTGCCGAAGCATATGGAACATCATTCATTTTCTCACGCTCATCGTTTGTCTTAGGACATTGAGTCTTGCTTAGAGAAACTCCATGTAACACGGGCAAGGTGCCTCTCTTAGAATTTTCCATACGGAATCTTCTAATGACCTTGTCAATGTATGTACTTTGGCTTAAACCAAGTAGCCTCCTTAATCTATCTCTATAGATCTTAATGCCAAGTATATATGCGGCTTCACCCATATCTTTCATCGTAAAACACTTTCCTAACCAAATCTTCACATACTGAAGTGTAGGAATGTCGTTTCCAATGAGTAATATGTCATCCACATATAAAACAAGGAATAGCACTATGCTCCCACTAATCTTCTTGTATACACAAGGTTCATCTTCGTTCTTGATGAATCCAAACTCTTTGACCGATTCATCAAAACGGAGATTCCAACTCCTTGAAGCTTGCTTCAATCCATAGATGGATCTCTGCAAATTGCATACTTTAGAATTATGTTCAAAACCTTCTGGTTGTGTCATATACACATCCTCTTGGGTTTTCCGTTTAGGAAAGCGGTTTTGACGTCCATTTGCCATATTTCATAGTCATGATATGCGGCAATAGCAAGCAGAATTCTTATAGATTTGATCATTGCTGCGGGTGAAAAGGTTTCATCATAGTCAATACCATGAACTTGCCTATAACCCTTCGCTACAAGTCTAGCTTTATAAGTATGCACCTTCCCATCCATGTCAGTCTTCTTCTTGAAGACCCATTTGCATCCTATGGTTTTTACACCTTCGGGCGCATCAATCAAATTCCAAACTTGATTGTCTTGCATGGATTGCAATTCAGATTCCATGGCTCCAAGCCACTTATCCGAATCAGGAGAAGACATCGCCTCTTGGTAGGTTGTCGGTTCATCATTCTCAATGATTTCCACCTCATTACTATCCGTTACGAGAAATCCATATCTCTCGGGCTCGGATCGTAACCTACTAGATCTGCGAGTTGCTTGTGTATTTTGAACAGGTTCCACAACTCCTTGTGGTTCTTGTTCTTGTTCCACTATTGGTTCAATGTTATTTTCTGGGTCTCGAATTTCTTCAAGATTTATTTTACTCCCACTGATTTCTTTGGAGAGAAACTCTTTCTCTAAAAAGACACCAGTTCGGGCAACAAACACTTTGTTGTCCTCACGGTTGTAAAAGTAATATCCTCTAGTTTCCTTAGGATATCCCACGAAAATACATTTGTCAGATTTGTGTGCAAGTTTGTCAGAGACAAGTCTTTTGACAAAGGCTTCGCAACCCCAAATCTTCATGAAAGATAAACAAGTTTTCTTTCCGCTCCACATCTCATATGGAGTCTTTTGAACCGATTTAGTTGGAACACGATTTAGTGTGAAAGCAGCGGTTTCTAGAGCGTAACCCCAAAAGGATATTGGAAGATCAACTTGACTCATCATTGATCGAACCATGTCTAACAAAGTCCGATTTCTCCTCTCGGACACACCATTCCATTGTGGTGTTCCGGGTGGAGTTAATTGTGAAACTATTCCACAATTCTTTAGATGATCATCAAATTCTTGACTCAAGTATTCTCCACCTCGATCTGATCGAAGTGCCTTAATACTTTTGCCAAGTTGTTTTTCTACTTCATTTTGAAATATTCTAAATATCTCAAATGCTTCACTCTTATGTTTCATTAGGTAAACATACCCAAATCTACTATAATCATCAGTGAAGGTTATGAAGTATTGAAATCCTCCCCTAGCATTGCTACTTAATGGTCCGCATACATCGGAATGTATCAACCCCAATAAGTCGCTTGCCCTTTCACCCAACTTGGTAAAAGGTGTCTTAGTCATTTTTCCAAGAAGGCACGACTCACAAGTATCATATGACTCTAAGTCACATGAACCCAAAAGTCCGTCCCCATGGAGTTTTGAGATACGCTTATCATTAATATGACCAAGATGGCAATGCCATAAATAGGTATGATTTACATTGTTGGGTTTAGATTTCTTATTTATATGATAGACATTGTTATTATTTTCATCCTTGACATTCAAGACATAAAGGCCATTAAATGAATTAGCAATACCATAAAGCACATCATTTAAATAAATAGAAAATTTCTTATTCTCAATAAGAAACTTAAAACCTTCATTATCCAAACAAGAAATTGAAATAATATTTCTACTTAAATCCGGAACATAATAACAATTGTTCAAAACAAGAATTATTCCGGAAGGTAAAGTGACTTCATAAGTCCCTACGGCTAATGCAGCAACTCTTGCTCCATTCCCCACGCGTAGGTCTACTTCACCCTCTTTAAGTAGTCTCATATTCTTTAGTCCCTGCACATTTAAACAAATGTGAGAACCACATCCGGTATCCAATACCCAAGAATCAGTGGTAGAAAGGAGAATATCTATCATATAGATACCTGAAGTCGACGCAGCCTTGCTGCCCTTCTTCTTCTTTTGCTCTTCTAAAAAAGCCTTACAATTACGTTTCCAATGACCAATCTCTTGACAATGGAAACAGATTGCATCCTTTTGTGAATCGGGTTTTGCCTCAGAAGCCTTGGCAACACTTGCTTTGCTTATCTTGGGTTTGACAACTTTCTTACCCTTTCCTTTGGCACCAGCCTTCTTCCCATCATGAACTAAGAGCACGGGAGAACCTTTCTCCGCAATTTTCATCTCCGCAGTTTTGAGCATCCCATGCAACTCGGAGAGATTCTTATCCATTCCATGCATGTTATATATTCATCACAAACTGATTATAACTTTTAGGCAATGAATTAAGAATGAGATCCGTGGCTAGCTCCAATGGGATTGGATAGCCAAGTTTCTCAAGGTGCTCTACATAACCTTTCATTTTCAGCATGTGAGGACTCACTTGTTGCCCTTCATTCATTTTGCAAGTAGTGAATGCAACAATGGTCTTGTACCTCTCTTGCCTAGCTTGTTCTTGAAACATGGCTCTTAACTCCACGCCTATCTCATAGGCTTCCAAATGTTCCAAACTATGTTGGAGTTTTGAGCACATAGTAGCAAGCATGAGACAACTTACATCTCTAGAATCATTACGATGTTTCTTATAACTGTCTCTTTCTGCCCTAGGGGCGGTAGGTTCTGGTTCAGCAGGAAGAGGCCCATCGAGAATGTACAACTTATCTTCTTGCCTAAGAACAATTCTTAAGCTACTGATCCAATCCATGAAGTTCGTACCATTCTCTTGGAGCTCATCATTCTCAAGGATCGATCGCAACGAAATTGATTGAGTGTTAGTAGTCATTATCTACAAATATGCAAAATTTCCAAAATTTAATAAATACCGGTTTTTCATTAAAAAAATAAACAATGTATTTTTCAATCAAAATACTCCGACTAAATTATATAACCTTCATATACATCCAATGTATAATATAATTTAATTGGGCTAAGATCCAACTTTAATTTAACTTTTGAGTCCACGGAGGCGGACCGCTCAAAAATAAATTAATAAGGTAGACAATCATGAATAAAATTAATGAACCATTCAATTTAATGCACCTTGCGGAGGCAAGCCCACATTAAACTAATGAACCTCATCTTGCTCATACATGAATAAAATTAATGCATTTCGCGGAGGCGAACCCACATCAAGATCATCCATGTATAAACAAGTGTTTTAATCATGGCATGGCAATGAAGGACTTAAAACTTTCTTTGAAGGTTCATCACATATAGCATATAACACATTTATGAGCACATAATATAAACATGTTACACATCAAGTTTAGCCACTAAATTAATCTCCATTAATTTAAGCATGATATTTATGTGTCATTAGTTTCTCTATAATTATGAGGATGAGACTATTTCAACTTTGGTTATTATCTCCAAATCAAGACAACAAGAAGTGCGGCCGAAACTAAGCCATGAGGCATCCACAATTCCGCACTAATTCAAGATACCAAGAAAGTAGTCCATGTGGCCGAAACTAAGCAATAGATGGTCTCGATGAACGTAGGCCAATTGCATCCACAATTCCACATGGATCTCCAATTATTGAATCAAGAACTTTGTTTCTTAATTTTAGCAATTATGAACTCTTCATAATTCTAACTTCGTTTTATCTTTGAAACTTTGATTGCGATCAAGTTTGGGAAACACAATCTCGATGAACGCAGATTAGCCATCCAAACCTTGAACCAATCTTAGAATCACAAGACTAAAACAAATAGGAAAATCAAACCCCAAAATCCACACACAAAACAACTACCCAAAACCCATTCCAGATCAGCAGGTCTGGACTGGTTCTGTTACTGGTTTTGTTGAATTTTTCGAAAAATTCCAGATTCTGTTTTTGACCAAAATCAGAATTTCTGATCCCTTTGTGCGGCCGCCTAAGATGACCTGTGCGGTCGTCCAAAAGTGTGCGGCCGCCCAGGCTCTTCTGTGCGGTCGCCCGGTGCAATCAGAAGGTGCAGAATTTTTAAAGTTTCGAAAATTTTGTCTTAAAATTGTTTTTCCCCGATTATTAAAACTTTGATCCAATCAAAAATTAATAATCAACAATTCTGAATCCATCATAATATTTATTGCGATTGAATCGTACGATTAAAGTTGGAAAACAATAAACCACATAAAATCACATAACACGTAAACATCATATATTCCAATATTCATATCATGCAAGGCACATAAATAATTTATATACACATAACATGATCTAGGTATTGAAATAATCAACATGAACGGGGCTCTGATACCACTGTTGGGTTTCGATGTAACATACGCAGCGGAATTTAGCATTTAAAATTTTGAAACCCAAAGCCCATAGATCCGTTCATATGATTAAATCAAATACAACAATATTAATAGAGGAAAAACTAACCCTTGATGACCTTGAATTCTAGCCTTGATCTTGGTGGAGATTTGAAGCTTGATCACAATGAAAGTAAGAACACGAACTTTGAAGATGATGAGCTTCACCCTCTAGCGGTATCCACACCACGAACGAATATCAAGGAGCTTCTTGATCTTGGTTGCTAGACCAAAATTATGAAACACACTTTCACAATTTAATATGACTATATGTAATTTTTCTTGTGTATTATTTTGTTCTTCAATCAAAAGATATCTTGGAACAAAATAAACTCTCTCAAACTCTTTGGAGACTCACAAAACCATTCGGGAAGAGTGCTGGCCGAATTTGGTCTTTTATACACAAGTAGGACCTATTCCAAATAGGAAACTTGTGTCAAAATCCATCCAAAATTCGTTTCCTAATCAAATTAGGAATCTGCCTCCCGACAGCACCGTGCGGCCGCCCAAAGAAGGCTGTGCGGTCGCCCAACTTCGAGCGGTCGCCCGGTCCATTTTGGGCGGTCGCCCGCCTGCCCAGAAACACTGAAAAATTCCACTTTAGTCCTTTTTTTTAGATTCGTTCTATTGTGTGTGACCCTCTAGGATTATACTAAGTTGGCAATGGGTTCAAACATGAAACCATAAAATATGATTAGGTTCTAGCAAACCGTCATACCTACCTAAATAATATAACTAGATACAACTTCGCATTCCTTTTAGAACATGTCATAATCCATTTGTCCACGATGTCATTGAACACAAGTCATGGTCAAACAGTCAACTTGTTTTGTTCAATACTTTCTCGATTCCGAATATGTTGATAATCCAAATGACATTGATCCAATCAATTCATTTGAGTCCGGCCGAACATTTCATCAACATCATTCCTACGAGAGGCCCAAGCTTGACATCTCTCCGTAGAGGGACAAATCCATTTAGCTTATTATTCTTCCATACGTGAATCCGATTATGCCAATCATACCCTTTATAACTACCCGGTTAAAGGTAGCGTTTGAATATGTCAAACATAATGTTCATCAAGTGGAAGACTATAATAACTTCCTGTCTAAGGATTCGAATGACATAACTAATATGAGATATATGTTCGACATAGACCATGACATAAATCTCATACAACGGGTCGTGTCCAGTACCTTATTCCAAACAAGTACCCATAAATCTAACATGATCATCCCATGATCATTTAGCCTTTATACTAGTGCTTAACAAGTACTAGGGACGGAGATTATTATAAGTAAACATGAACAACAATAATAATCAAAACATCTCTTTATTGATATGAAATAAATGATAACAATTACAACGTTTATTAAACGTGCCTAGGGCACCACTACCAAGAGTCCTGGTCCAGAAGCACCGAAGGAAGGAGCCTCGTTTGAGATGCCTAATCAAGATGTGAAGAATGACGAATCACTTCTTTCGGAGATACAACCAATGCTTAACAATCATGTGGTGATTCATTCCCCTCCAGCCATCCTAGAAACATCAAGACTCAGTACCACATTGGTTCCTTTTGGCCATGATGCACTCCCAGAACGAATTTCAGATCCAGAAAACCACCGAAGGCTCAACGACCCTTTGCCAATTTGCTGCCCGATCATCACTCAAGAATCTGCAAAACATGAGTTTCTTCCAGTCACACTCCCCAATCAAGATGATGAGACAAAACATAATGCGTCTCCCAAGTTTAAAAGCCAGCAGGGGCTCATCGATCCCCTATCAGATTGCTCTGTAGTCGAATTGACGAAGGATGAGAATGTTTTAGTCATGTCCCCTGATCAAGAATCCGATCGCAAAAGCGTGGATCCTCCTATTCCAGAAAATTATATAAGGCTCAATAACCCCCCAGTAAGTTCTCCTGTGGTTCCAAGAACAAGAATTATCAGCCTCAAGGGTAGTTCATCCATAAGAAAGGAGTTACAACAGAGGCTCAGCAAACCTCTCAAGATGACTAGGCGTGTTCCTACTTCCCCTCGATCGGGTAAATCTATTTGTGTCGATGATAGCTCATCATTTTCCTCTAAGGGCGGCCAATGGCTCCCGCCGATGTATTTTCCAGATTGAAAGATGCCCCGGGTATTTCACGAATGAAAAGGAAAAGAAATGATCAACACTCAAGCCATGTAGATGTTCCATATGGCATGTCGTCCCAAAGGCTAACGGTTCCACTTTTTAGAATGGGTCCTGATGGGGTCCTGTGGCCTATACAAGAATGCAAGATTCTCCGCCCGTCACATCCGGCACCGTACCGTAGCAAATATTGTGAATATCATGGAAAAGCATCACATGCTACTAATGAATGTTACACTCTCAAGGATAAAGTTCGTAATCTCATGGGGGCTCGGAAGCCCGAGCCAGATATTTTATCCATGGGGCTCACTTGACTCCCAAGGCCACTGCTTTTCACCCCGATGGCGTAAGTAATAAAAGGATAGAGTTTTGGTTTGCTAGCCTGTAAGGCTGCAACACTTTTGTTCACGTTTGGAGATTTCTAGCTTCCGGTATCTAGATTCTTTTTGCTTGTGACTGGGCTCCCCGACCGTACTCCTAATCCTGTCCCTTTTGCGTATCGCTTAGTAATGTGCTCACACATCTTCTTTGTCTTCTAAGTCTAAGAGTGTGTTGTCTTCATGCTTTTATTTTATTGCTTGTCATGTAATATATGTTTTCAGTCAATGAACTTGCCTTATAACCAAGTGCCTTCTTAATCTGGACCCGCAAACAATTAATCTCACCTAATCAAAGCAATCAATGAAATCTGAACAAATTTTAACCTGTGATTGATTGAGATGGGAACTAGGGCCGAAGGCAAGCAACGAAGTTCACGAAGGCGATCGACAAAGTCACCCGACGAACGAAGATTTCAGGGTCCAACCAAGGGCATAATCAGAGAGGCCAATCAAATGGCAAAGGCTGAAGACTATCACACTGATGCAAGCGCAAGTGTCGGCGATTTTCCTTTAATGTATGATGCATTGTAAATTCTCGCATATTGTATGTTTATGTTTTTGTAAAAATTATTGTATTCCGCACGCTATGATGTTTCTTCTTGAGTGCAAAAAAAAAAAGGAAAAAAAAAAACAAAAGAGCAAAAAAGGGGAGGTCAAAAAAAAAAAAAAAAAAAAAAAGAGAAGAAGCATTATTCATTTATTTTGGTACATATTCCATTTGCTTTATTGTTTAATTCAATTGTTTTAGAAAGGATATCGCGCCACTACAAATTCATGTGTGTGCCTTCAACGACGGCAATTGGCATTTCATTCTGAAGACTTCATCACTTGTTGCATAAAGACAAGACATGGGCCGAGGGTCCGACAATCTCATGTGACATCATCAATTTCAAGGAGCACCGCGCATGCGAGGCCAATCTGCACTAAAGAAGATCTCGATCTTTCAACTTTGGGCAAAGCACCATCAACGACGACAACTGGTGACTTATGTTGGAGACCAACATGCTCTACCAACCCCTTACACTGAGGGAGCCCATAAACCAAAAATCGTGCAGCCTCTAATGGTTTGATCAATATCAAGAAAAGGAGACAACGAAGACGAAGGCCTCTTATCAAATGAGGTCAGACGGCGACGCGAATCATATCTCATGCCCAACGATGTTCTCATGTCGATTTGTCACGGTCTAGCTTGTGTTCAAATGATTTGTCAAGCTTATTTAATCAAAACTAAAATGCTAATATGATGCTAGAAGGGTCCATTTGATTTTGAGGCACTTGACCATTAATGCTTGTTTAAGTCTTGAGTCTTTGATTTCAATGTGTGAGCATACTTTTCTCGAGTCTTGGGGCTTCCCCCTACTCTCGTCCTTCCGTCATTTCATTTCTGCGCAAACAAGATGTCGGAGATCCCACTGGGATTTCCCTTTGCTTTCACAAAATACTGGCCTCGTGCCTTCCCCTGCCAACTCCTGGAAGCTGTCACAGCAAAAGAAACAAAGGAATGCTGTCACGACCCGAAAACTAGGCTCTATTTTATTAGTAATAAATAATTATCATTTATTTATTTGCTCATTTATTTATTTAAATTATTATTTAATTAATGAATTATGTGTGCATTTTATGTGTTATAATAATTTATGCATAGCATTTTATTTGGGTCATTTGTGCTAGTGAAGAAGTGTTGAGTCTTATTTGTTAGTGGGGAGTTTATTTGAAATAAGGTATTAGGGGGAGGGGCCTATGTGTAAGTTTTCAAATCATTTCTCCCTACTCTCCTCCCTCACTCTTTCACTCCACCTCCATCTCCCAGCTCATTTCTCTCTCTCTCTTCCATAGAAAAGGTAAGTTTTTCTCTCTTCCTTCTCTCTTCATTTTCTTCATCTTCCTCTTGTTATTTCTCATTTCTTAAAACATGAATCATGTTTAGATCGTCGATAGGATCGTAGGAAGCCAAGAAATTTCGAATTCCGTCACCTTTGAGAAAATCCGGGTAAGTTACTTTTCCCCCCATTGATGCTAAAAATGTTCATCCTATGCTTAGATGATACTATGATTTCCATTTATTGCTTCTTTGGTTGATTTGGTGATGATTTACATTTTTGTTCATTTTGTGAAATTTTGGTAATTGAATCACCCTTGATTGAGGTTCCTTAGATGATGTTGTTGGAGTCCTTTTAGTTTAAAATGGTGTAGGTACTTTAGTTCACATTTTGGTAGTGTTAGAAATGGTGAAGATTGGGTTTGTTTTGGATTTGGGTTGTTAATGGTAGAAACCCAGATTTTTTTGGCCGGAATTTGCCTTTCCGGGCAAGGAGGCGCGCGCACCCTCTCATAGGAGGCGCGCGCACCCTTATGCCCTTCTTGAACAAAACCTTCTGTTTCTTGGAGGCGCACGCACCCTCCCATAGGAGGCGCGCACACCCTCTCCTCCTCCAAACTTGAATTTTCCTTCTGATCAAAGGAGGCGCGCGCACCCTCCCATAGGAGGCGCGCGCACCCTCTCCCCTGGTGTGAAATTTATTTCCCTTTTTGTCCAATCTTTCGAGAGCCATATCTCCCTCATCCGGACTCCTTCTTAGGTGTATAAACTATCATTTTAAAGCTCTTTTAGCGTACTTCGAGATGAGGTGGTTTATTTAGGTGAGTTTCAGGTTTAGATTGTGTTGAGATTTCATTTAGTGTCTTATGACAAAGTGTTTAGAATCGGTCCGTTGTAATCAAGTTGGGAATATCGGTTTGCGTGGTTTTGCCTTGGTTCCTTTGTGAATAAATGGGTTATGGAATTTAGTTATGGATTATTGGAAAATGTGGGAACACTTTCATAATGAGTGGACGTTTGGGATAGTTTTAATGATAGTCATTGTGCTATTTGGGGAATGACCATTTGGGTAGTACTCTCTATGAGTAACTCGCGTGTATCATGTTAGGATGCGTTTGATATGGATCCTTGTCCTAGAATCATTTCGTTTGAATGATTTGTATTGTTGGGCTTTTATGAGCAATTCCATTTCTGTTATTGAACTCTTTTATGAGGAACTTCTTGCTATCAAAGTTGTTAAACTCTTAATGAGTAATAGTTGTATCTTTATGGTGATTTGTGTTACGGTTCCCTACTTTGGGACCCTTTTGATGTTTATAAAGCTAGTATTCATTACTTAGCATTATTTGAAAGTCCAGCTGGTTAAATTGTGTATCGAGTCAGGCAATGGATAATGCTATAATGGCACGAGCCAAGTCCAGTATAGCATCGCCCATTGGTCCTTCTGTCCTCATCCAGATTGGCCTTGGTTGGGATGAGCTAGCTCCGTTGTGGGTATTCTAGCTAATCGTTTTGGAGCATGACTTTGTGGCATGACTCCCGCCCCTTGTGGCACTTTACATTGTTATTGGTTCCGGTACCGGGTTTTCTCTTCAGCTTTTTATGCTACTATGAAGATGGTTTGTTTGATTGATGGGTTGATTGGTCGCTTCGGACCAGGGTTTTCTCTTCGGCTTTTATGCTACTCTGAAGATATGGATTGGTTGATTGTTGAAGCTGCGCAGCGATCCTGTAATTGGTTCTATCAGTTGGGAAACCTTGGCTAATATCCTTTGTTATGTGTTTACTTTCCGCTGCTATCTGTTGACTGTTATTTGTTACATGCTATGTGATATTTATCATTGTTTATTGCTTATTGCATTATAGCATGTCATGTAGTTGCATTAGTAACTTACTGAGATTTTATCTCACCCCGTTTATTTCCATCTTTGTTTTTCCTTAACCCCCCCTAGGAGGAAAAGGATTAGGATTCGCGGATCGAGGAGGACGTCGAGAGGATTGAGATTTTGGGGCAGGTTGTTATGGATCGGTTTACATTATTTAAATGTATAACCTTTTGGGGATAGTTTTACCATTATTGACGTCATTAAGAATTGTATATTTTATTCTTTTGGGTATAAGCTGTGGAGCTTATGTTAGATGTACTCTGTTGATTTAAACTTGGATTTGTAAAACCTTGTGTTATCATCTTTTGGTTCAAAATGGAATTTTTAACTTCTATATTTTAGAGTTTTGGTTTTGAGTCGACGTCCAGCTCGCGTATTCCGGACCCGCGGGTTCAGGGGCGCGACAAATGCTATTCTTTATATCTCAGAATCTCAAATGCCGGCAAGAGATGTCGAATTAATGAACACCAAACTGGGGCTGCATGTCAGAGTTTTGGGTTTTGTTTCAAGAGAAATGATGTGGTTGCATAACAATATGATTTTTTGAGAATGGTTGCTCCAGGTAACACGGAAATTCAGATGACAAAACACCAGGGTACATGACAACTCTTATTGACAGTTGATCCTTCATAGGGACGCAAGAAATGCGGAGGTTAACTTTTGAGAAGCTTCGTGAGTTTCGGTAACTCTCAAGATTGAGAACAGCAAGGATGTGGGACAACTCTCATAGACAGTTAGGTCCCGTATGTATGGATCATCAGAAAATAGCGCCATCTCGGATTGACAGTATGGCCCGCAAAGCTCAAAGCTTGTTCTTTGGCAAAATGCCAGAGTACAGAACAACTCTCAATGACAGTTGATTCCTCAAAAAAGGAGTATTGAATGTCAGAAAACGTGAATTATGATCAGAAGCAAAGCATCGAATGTGGGATGACTCTCATAGACAGTTAGGTCCCTTATGGATGGATCATCAGAACGCAGAGCCATCTCGAATTGACAGTATGGCCCACCAAGCCCAAAGCTCGTTCTTCGGCAACATCAGGATTGTGTCCCGCCGAACAACTCTCAAAGACAGTTGACTCCCTACCGATTGGTATCGCATGTCAGGAATTGTGAATTGCCTCAGACAAAGAAGCATCGAATGATTGAACAACTCTCAAAGACAGTTGACTCCCTACCGATTGGGTATCGCATGTCAGGAATTGTGAATTGCCTCCGACAGAGAAGCATCGAATGACAAGACAACTCTCAAAGACAGTTGACTCCCTACTGATTGGGTATTGCATGTCAGAATTGTGAATTGCCTCCAACAGCGAGACATCGAACATTTGAATAACTCTCAATGACAGTTAGAGCCCCCAAAGGTTGAAATGCCAAAACATGAAGTGGTCTCGATACGACAGTTTGGATCAACATGAGATTCACCCTTCAAGTGAAACAAGAGCTTCATATGCCAGATTCAGGGGCTTGTCCTATAACATGACTGGGGCTTCCATAGCCAACATCTGAGTTTGATCTTTAAGAGACACTGGGGCTTCACCAGCGAGAAGGTTGGGGGAATGATGTCAGAAAGAACAAGTGGGGCTTCTTCAGCCGATGACTGGGGCTGACCCAACCATAGCATCTGGAGATATACCGTTGAGTAGTCTTGATCAAATGGGTGTTCGGATTTGACCTTTTGAGTGTTCGCGCTAGGCTTTCGTCTTTGCTTCACCATGCACATATCCATATTCCTCATTTTCACAAAAATGTAAAAGTAACAATAAAGTGCACAATCCATTTCACTCATGATTCTCCCTATGTTCATTCATAAACTTTCACTCATTAATTCATAATAAGCGAAGTTTGAAATGCAAGCAATGCACATGCGTCAATAATAATAAAAAAAAAAAATCAATGCAAAAAATTCATCATGCAAAAAGTGAAATGTGACTTTCATCCATCAAAGGCAAATGGTTGCAAAAAGAAAAAAGAATGTATTCTTGTCCCAATCTTTCTCTGAATCTCTCGATCTTAAAGATTTCAATCCATGTATGTGTTCTAAAACTTTTGTTGCACATGAATGACACTCTCGAGCACATTAATGTCGATGATATATTCTGCTTGCTCTTGAAAATCTCTTGCAGGTACATGTCATCCACCCTGCCGCATCATGGTCCTCACAAGAGGGTCCTCATCAATATCAAGATATATTTTTTGCTTTCTTGTGAAAATCGCTTGCAGGTACACATCATCCATTCTGCCACATCATGGTCCTCACAAGAAGAATCCTCGACAAAGTCGACGCTCATGTTTCTGCGTAGGGAATGAAATTTCCTAGTGCCCTTTCTGCAAAATCAGTTCGAGTTTCCAAAGTCGAACTACGGAGGCCTGATTCTCAAAAGAGATACATAGGCAGCTTGAATTTTCAGGCACGACCACATACTTGCATAAAATCTTATGCAGGTACGAAGTTGACATCACAACGAACCATATCATGGTCTTCACAAAAATTTCCTCACCAACAGCAATGCTCAGTAAATGAGATTTCCCAATGGCTTTTTGAAAAATAACTTGTTCGATTTTCTAAAGTCGAACTACGTTGGTCTGATTCTCGAAAGAGATACGTAGGCAGCTTGAATTTTCAGGCACGACCACATACTTGCAAAAAATCTTATGCAGGTACGAAGTTGGAACCACACAGTGAATCACATCTTGGTTTCACAAAGAGGTTGCTCATTGCAAGCGATCAAAATCCCACAACAATGGCAAAACCAAAGAGCTAACTTGCAGGTCACAACAGACAATGTTGATCGTGTCATTTCTTCTGATATACGTGAGACTTCAGTCAAAATTGAATGATTCCAACCTGGTATCAATTGCCAAGACTCACAGTGACTCCAAAGGTGGAGTATCTTGATTGTGAAAGAATCAGAAACCCTTTTTGGGTGAACAGGGATCCAGAATGAGGTTGCAGCACTCAAGACGGTGCCGACGGACCACGCAAAGTAATGTTTCAGCAACTCTAGAAGTGGAGAAGCTTAACTGTGAAATAATCAAAAACCCTTTTAGGGTGAACGGGAATCCAAAATGAAGTTGCAGCACTCAATACAATTCTAAGAGGCCACGCGAAGCGATGGTTTGGTGCTTAACAAAGCACAAAAATCTCATCACGCAGCAACTCAAAAGCAGAAGGACAGGACACAGCTCAACATGCAGCGTATCCTTGAAATTATCTTCATGATAGTAGCCTTAAAGTTCTCATTCTCAAAATCACTTTAGGCTGAGATGCCTCTTAAAACTCTCAAAATCATTTTCGGCCGAGACGCCTCTCAAAGTTCTTATTATCAAAATCATTTTCGGCCGAGACCCCTCTTAAAGCTCTCAAAATCAATTTCGGCTTGAGAAAATTTAGATCTCGCCATCAAAATTATGTTGTTCCTTCCCCCAGAGTCAGATGGGACTCGACTTGATGTTGAATTAGGTCACCTCCTAGATTTCGAGGTGTCTTTCCCCGAAGAGTCAGATGCGACTCGTCTTGATGTTGAACTTAGGCCATCTCCCGGATTTTGAGATGTACCTCCACTCGGATTGTACCTTGCGTCAATCCTCGAGTAATGTTGATCGTAAGCCTTTTCTTGATTGATTGAGTTGGTTCGAGTTAGAACTACGACTCGACTTGATTCCCATGGAGGGATACATAGGCAGTTTACCCCGGTGAACTCAGTTGCCCATTTTTGCAAATTGTCCGAAGAGTCATATGCGACTCATCTTGATGTTGAATTAGGTCATCTCCCGGATTCTGAGATTTACCCCCCGCTCCGATTGTACCTTACGTCAATCCTTGAGTATTGTTGAATTAGGTCATCTCCCGGATTCTGAGATGTACCCCCTGCTCCGATTGTACCTTGCGTCAATCCTTGAGTATTGTTGTTCCACCTTGGTCTTCTCGCCTGCCTGAGTTGTACCTCCCCAGAACTACAACTCGACTTGATTCCCATGGAGGGATACGTAGGCAGTTCACCCCGGTGAACTCAGTCACCCGTTCTCATAAATGTTTTCTCATGTCAATTCCCTCCCCAGCAAAGAGACAACGCATCTCGATGCAACCCCCTGCATTTTAAATTTTTTAATAAACCTGAACTACGATTGGTCTGATTCTCGAAAGAGATACATAGGTAAACCGGTAATCCGGGACCGACCATTGTTTGTCTTTGTTTGATTGCTTGTTTGAGTCAGAACTACGACTCGACTTGATTCCTATGGAGGGATACGTAGGCAGTTCACCCCGGTGAACTCAGTCGCCCGTTTTTACAAGTTTTGGTCAAATACCAACCCCCTGAGTCAGAACTATGACTCGACTTGATTCCCATGGAGGGATACGTAGGCAGTGCACCCCGGTGAACTCAGTCGCCCGTTTTTACAAGTTGTTGGTCAAATACCAATCCCCTGAGTCAGAACTACGACTCGACTTGATTCCCATGGAGGGATACGTAGGCAGTTCACCCCGGTGAACTCAGTCGCCCGTTTTACAAGTTGTTGGTCAAATACCAATCCCCTGAGTCAGAAATGCGACTCATCTTGATGTTGAATTAGGTCATCTCCCGGATTTTGAGATGTACCCCCCGCTCCGATTGTACCTTGCGTCAATCCTTGAGTATTGTTGTTCCACCTTGGTCTTCTCACCTGCCCGAGTTGTACCTCCCCCGAACTACGTTTTGACTTGATTCCCATGGAGGGATACGTAGGCAGTTCACCCCGGTGAACTCAGTCGCCCGTTCTCATAAATATTTTCTCATGTCAATTTCCTCCCCAGCAAAGAGACAACGCATCTCCATGCTATCCCTTGCAATTTCTTGTTTTTTTTTCAATAAACCTGAACTACGATTGGTATGATTCTCGAAAGAGATACGTAGGTAAACAGGTAATCCGGGGTCGACCATTGTTTGTCTTTGTTTGATTGCTTGTTTGAGTTAGAACTACGGAGGCTTGATTCTTGAAAGAGATACGTAGGAAGTCCTTCTTTGGACCCAGCCGTTACACCCTAGACGAGATCGTTTGTCTCTTAGTGAATCGTAGAATCCCCTTTACATTACAAGAAGATTCTACAAGGGGCTCTGTAGATACCCCGATCTCGCACCTCTCATCAAACCCTTTTAATCGGTCTAAACCCTAAAATTGACCTAGAGCCCTCGATTTGGCTATGCGGGAGTGCCGTGAGCTTTATCGGTTCATCGAATGGATTAACGGACCTCAAATTCATGATCAGAGCGAAAAAGCGAGTAAACAAGCATGTACTTTAATTTTTGAGGTGCGGGACCCGAAATGGGGCCCGCACCCCTAGAACTGCTCGTTATTACATTCTGTGCACTTAAAAATATATTATTGTCATCCCTTGCACATTAACATATTTTAGATAGACTTACGTTACCACGGGATTATTTCAAGCAACTTTCATGTTGGGACCGCGGACAACCGAGACACCGTTATGCGTGCATTCGGACAAATCTTGGACTGTTACGGAACCAATACCGGAAGCAGAATTGTGGCTCATTCACGTCAAAGCATTCAAGCAAGAGTAATGATGCCCAACCACATTGCAGCAAGTGGATGAAGGTGGTTGGCCAAGTGGATAGAGAATGGTCCAATCGGAGCGCGACACGTGGCAAAGTCAAATCTCCCCGACCACCAGTCCAAGCCGTACGGCTACTATGGGAGCTCCAGACCTGCAGTTTGTTCTTCAACAACTTGGCCATTCACATCAACTTTAATCCCTTTCCATCTGCAAATGGACGGAAAAATTGGCCCCTAAATGACCTCTAGACCTAGACAAGGGTAGTAGATGATCATTACAACCTCCCTCCTCCATATACTTACCTCCCTCATCCATTATTCAAAGAAGAACTCACCCACAATCCACACCACACTCTTGCTCTCTCTAAGCACAAAAAGAGCTCTCAAACCTCAGTCCACAAATCACCACAACACCACTATATCACCACCATAATCCCACCCTAAACACTACACAAAGCAAAGCAAACAACTCACCCAAACACTCTCTCAATCTAAGGCAAACACCTTAAGAAAAGCAACAAAAAAAATCTTCCCTTGGGAGCAAAGGAAGAACATCTAGGTAATATCTTGTTCTTGTAAAGTTCATCCATGTAAAATGTAGATCTCTATGTGATTTGTAAAGAGGTCTAGCCACTTGTTAGGCTAGATCTCCATTTGGGATACATCAATGTAATATTTGCTACTTGTGCTATGTTCATGTCCAAATGAGTGTTCTTCATGATCTTGAACTCTTGAGTTGTTTCCTACTGTAAATAATGTGCATATTGTTCATATTTTCATGTTAGTGTTGATACAAGATGATTTGGGGAGGTCTTCCAAAAGATGAACATGATGCTTTCTTTAAAACCCCCAAATCTGTCCATGACTTGTTTTCTCTACATGTTAACCATCATGTAATCTGAGTTAAAAGCATGAATGGGTGTTTTTTTGCATTTTTAATATGTGGATATATGTATGTTAAAGGTCTCATGTCCATATCATCCCATTTGAAAGGGTTTTCATGAGTATCTTCATGCCTTGTGTGGATTTCCAGCAGTCTGTCAGTCTGTATCTTTCTGTCTTGTTGCTCTCTTTATGCATAGCAAACGTGCTTTTTGGTCTTAGACCACAAAATATGGTTTGTTCTAGACAAACCGAGGAAAATGATCATGTAAATATAATATTTTTACCCTGAGTGTAAGAGGTTCTTTCCATTTTTTGTTTCAACTCTCTGTTCTCAGATTAGTATACTTCCTGTTCTGACACCAAAATGTCAGAGGTGTTTTGTGTGACTTTAACTTGCTCAATGGCCTTCAAACTCTCCAGATATAAACTTTTATATTTTAGGAACAACTTTCATGTTTGTTATTTCCCATGATCCCCTTGTTTTCATGATGCAAAAAGTGAGTCTTTTATGGATACATGAATGTCTGTCAGATCTGGCTGTTGAAAGTTTTATCTTGCATGCCTTGTTTGGACACCTTAACATGCTCCTAAAATCAAAGGAAAATTCATGGTTTATACTTGATGTGTTCGGGACTTTTTCTTATATTCACTTTCCATATTTTGCAAGCATAAGAGCAGGTACACAAAGAAGAAGAGCACAGCAGTCCCTAAAATGTTTGGGGACGGAGTTTGGACATTCTTTTTTATGGGATTTGTTTCCCTTTTTTGTTCACCATTGTAAATATCATTCCCTCACCCCTTTGTGTGTTTCCTTTACTGGATATAAATGCTAAACCATTTTCAAAACCAAGTGAGAGTCCACCCAAACCGACTCTCATTTGTGAATTAAAGCAAACATTCCTAGAATAGGAAGACTTCCTCTTATATTATTCACCATTTTGTTAGGGCATAAAAGCAAGGCATAAAAGGCATAAAATTGAATCTACGTGGCATGCAACTAGAGACCATCATGGCGACTCTTGACTGTTTTGATTCCATCGAGAGGAAACCATTGTATGAGAACCGAGTGCATTTCCAAAAGCACATTAGCACGAGGCATCGCCCGAATCGCTTTCACGAGCGATCATTTCGGTGCGGTTTGTCTTCGAGCGCGGGCTCTCACAACTTGCGAATCAAAATTGGTAAAATAGTTTTTTGTACACACTCACACTTTTGTTCTTTGTTTGAATCAACACACTCACATATTTGTTCTTCCCTTAGATCAAATTCTGTCATAAAAATCCAGGGGACTTGAAAATTGTGATAAAACAAGGCCCAAATGGGAGTTTGGGCAATCTGCTCTGGATATGTTGCTTTTGTTGACCATTGTTCGAAGGCTTTTTGTACACATGCTGGGGCAATTGTTCTTTCAAGTCCAAATGATTTCCACCATTGATGGAACCAATAAGGAGTTGGATAAGAGAATTGTGGACATAAATAGAAAAAATATGAGAGTGAAAAGGTTTTGTTTTGTCGAAAGAAAGCTCGTGACCAGGCTGAAATACAATCCCAATAATTAAATCGGGCTGAATTGTTGGAAATATTTAAATCTCTTGATTCATTGGGTTTTTGTCCCCAATCAGAAATTGAAAGAAATCATAA
Source organism: Campanula takesimana (assembly GCA_026119855.1). Taxonomy (NCBI): domain Eukaryota; kingdom Viridiplantae; phylum Streptophyta; class Magnoliopsida; order Asterales; family Campanulaceae; genus Campanula; species Campanula takesimana. Next base: position 135,794 of record JAOWBW010001459.1, read on the forward strand.
TAATTTTACTTTACAATAACATACTTTCGTATTATCAAGATGATCAGTTGCATATTGAAAAGTGGCCGATTTTGTTTGAGTTAAGATAGTTTCATAATAAAATTGTGTTTTTGAGAAATTATCTGGAATATAATATATAAACTTGGTAAAATTAATTCAGAAATTTGGTAAGGGAGCCAATTTGTAATCATTTCATAAATTTCTGGTTCAAGAACACATATAAAATGTTTATGAGTTTTGTAAGAGTAAGTAGTAGGTGGTGTTTGTTCTGGATGAGGATTGAGAATGATTTGTCTGTTGGTATTTGTTTGAGAAGGTGGTTAGAGATGTGTATTTGTTGGTTGGGGGTTTTCTGTTTTAAGGGCTTTTTTGTAAGTAGTCAATTTTTGTGATGAGGTGGACGAGGATATGGTTTCTTTTGTAAGAGGAGGGTAAAAAGGTTTTGCTTCTGAGGACAGGATGGTGTGAATACGTCCGATTGAATATTGAGAGTCGCCACGTTGTTTTATTTGTAGTTAAAACATTGAGAAAACCATTTGTGAGAATAATATGGTCCGAGGGTCAAATTACAATAGAAGAAGAATATTAATGCGATCACTCCTATTGCCCGACGAATCGGTCTTTCTATCATCATCAATGTTTGTGTGTGTGTGTTAGTGTTTGAGACCGGATCCAAAGATTGCCTACATTCTTCTCATCATGAGAAGCTCAGGTCGGTGTAGTTCATTGATGAATTAGAATGGGGAGATATGAAGCGGGATCATGCATAAAGAGGGGGAATATTAGAGTTAGAAGTAGTTCCTAGATCGTATTAGGGTTTGATGAAACCCTAGAATCATCATTGGCTATGGCATGTGCATATAAATAGGGATTACAATCCTAGATCTAGCATATCATGTGTGTATAAGACTTAGATCTATCATAATAACAAGAACATCATGAATACATATGAATGAACACATAAACATGAACATCGCTACCCTAGTTATAGCATTATGTAAGTGATATATGACCTACATCTAATGCGGGTTTCGTGGAAACCCTAGATCATCATCGGTGAAGAACACGAACGATGAACAAAACCCTAGATCTAACAATATATGAATGAATATAATATATCTAAGTAATTAAGTAGCAAGAACGCGTTACCAAACCGATTAAGGATGCTTCGAAGGTTGAATCTTCACTCCTTTGGTTGATGGCGGTGTTGAATCTCTCTGATGATCAAAGAGATATCAAAGAGAGGGTTTGAGAGGGTTTTGAGAGAGAGAGAGAGAGAGAAAGAGAGGCTGGGAAGAGCTTCTGTTAGCTTTTTCTCGTAGGTTTATTGTGTGCCCAATAGGCTGAAAGGAGGGGCCTATTTATAGGGAATAATCTGGAAATTGGATCACTGGCCGCACGGCTATGATCCAGCCGTACGGTGGCTAAGTGGCCGTACGGTCGCTTCCTCTTGGATTCCGTGCTTATCAAGATCTCATCGAATCCTTATCAGTTTGTTCACGGGATTTGATCATTATCCCGGTGGAATTTGATCTATAACTGATTTCGTCTATCAAGGAGTCTAGGAATCTGTAGGATAAGTCCCTGTCAGGTCTATATTTCCTAAAAGGTCCTCGGAGGTTACTAAACGTCTAGGAAGTCCTAAATATTCTGATTGGGTACTGTAGATACCCCGGGGAACCACGGCTTGGCTAGAGCGGTGAATTAACCTAGGATGTCTACTTGATTTTAAGAGTCGCCACCAACGTTTTAGAGGAACGCAAGAAAACCTAAGAAAATAGCCTTCTTTATTGATTACGAAACCAAAGATTCTTGAGATGAGGGGTTCGGAGGTTAGGTGACGGAGTGGGAAGTACTTAAACACCCACTCCGCCCCGCTTACGTGGGTCTTGCTACTTTTGGTGTTCTAATGTTAAATGTCCTTCAATAAAAAGTGCTAACAATTAAAGTGAAAAGAAAGGGGAAAATAAAAGAGAAATAAAAGAGAATTGTTTTATTTATTAATTTATGCTAAAGATTACATGTAACAATTATACTAAACAATTACATTAAGAAATGGATAGGAAATTAAAGTAGAGATTGAAATGTAGGGAGATGACCTTGACCAACTTTAATGTAATAAAGTGGTCATTTGGTCATGTCCCATTTGGTGGGGATTGCATACATCTAAAAAGACATAAATAAAATAGAAGAAGAAGAAGTGTACTTTTAGAAAAGAGGACTTCAAACTTTGACTTGGAGTTGTTGTAGAGAAATTATTGTGTAGAAATTTGTGAAGAGTTTAGTTGCTAGAACTCTTGTTGGGGAAATTTGTGTAGGGAGAATGGTGTAGAGTTTGTGTAGGGAGAAAGTTCAAAGTTCAAGGTCCAAAAAGAGTGTCCTCTTCCAAGGTAGAAGAAGGGGGTTTTTATAGGTAGAAAGGAGATGGAAATGTTGGAGGGAAAATGGTCAATCCATGTGGGATGGAATTGACCAATAGAAAATAAGATAAATAGAATAATGAATATAAGAAGATGAAACAAATAAAAGAAAATAAAAATGAAATATTTTGTTTTTATGAAAAGGGCTAGAAATGTGGGATTGGGAGGTTACAAATAAAAGCTAGTAAATGTTTATGATCAAGAAAGATGTTTTTGACTAAAGAAGATATTTGTAAATAAGAAAAGGGAGGGAAATAAGGTACAATCCGTTACTGCAAAAGTGGGAAGCGCGCGGGTCCGGTCTTTGGGGCGAGAAGCGCGCGCGGCCCGTTGACAGTGTCGGAGGCGCCCGCGGGTGAAAATAACAGAATGACAGAATGACTCTAAAAGTTAACTCTGTTATGCAGTTTAGTCCAAAACTAACGGAATCAGTTAGGAATTTAACAGAAATAACAGAAATTAACAAAAACAAGTTAAATAAAAATACTATGTATGCAATCGGGGTGAGAGGTCCAAAGCGGGGTGTCTACAGAGCCCCTCGGCGACGTGGATTGCAAAGCAAAATGCGTCGACGAAAGAAAGACAACCGCCGAGGACATCGACAAGAGAAAACAAAGACTCGATAAAACATGAATTTGAAATTTGCGAAGGATAGGGGTGAGCTCCCTATGTGAGCGGCTTTATTGATATAGAAAGGATATGGCGGGATCCGTTTTACTGAAGCGGGATCCGTTTGCTGATGCGGGATCCGTTTTGCTGAAGCGGGATCCGTTTGCTGATGCGGGATCCGTTTGCTGAAGCGGGATCCGTTTGTTGATGGCGGGATCCGTTTCCTGAGGCAGGATCCGTTTGCTGATGCGGGATCCGTTTGCTGAATGTGGGATCCGTTTGCTGATGCGGGATCCGTTTGCTGGTGCTAGATCCGTTTGCTGATTGTGGGATCTGTTTGCTGAATGCGGGATCCGTTTCCTGAAGCGGGATCTGTTTGCTGATGCGGGATCCTTTTGCTGAAGCGGGATCCGTTTGCTGAAGGCGGGATCCGTTTGCTGAAGCGGGATCCGTTTGCTAAAGCGGGATCCGTTTGCTGATGGCGGGATCCGTTTGCTAATTGCGGGATCACCATGGACCAAATTGCTGTCTAGAGCTGTAGTTGCTGTTGACTTTATAGTGGGGATGCGGGCATGGTTGACTGCGGACCATTTTCTACTGGGGATGAAGTGCCTTGAGTAGCGGATGTTGTTGACTTCGTGGTGGTACCTGTTATGTGTGTGCTTGCCAGGTATATGTGTTTGTGCAAGAAGATGCATGAAGTGTGAAATGAAGAGAGAAATTGTGCTCGTGGTGCAATGTGAGTTGAAATCAGTTTTGTCGCGACCCCGACCCCGCGGGCCCGGAGTACGCGAGCTGGACGTCGACTTAAACAATAAACTCTAAAATAATGGAGATAAAATTTTCCTTTTATACCAAAAGATGATAACACAAAGTTTTGAAATCCAACTTGAACAACAAAATATAAACTAGTGTAAGCTCCATAAGCTTACACCCAAAATAATAAAATATACAAATTCTAATGACGTCAAGTTTGGTACAACTATTCCCAAAAAGGTTACACATTTATGTAATGTAAACCCACCAATAACAACTTGCCCAAAAAGCTCAACCCTCGCGACGTCCTCCTCGTGATCAGCGAGTCTAATCCTTTCCTCCTGGGGGGGGTTTAAGGAAAAACAAAGATAAAAGAAAGGGGGTGAGATAAATCTCAATAAGTTACTAATGCAACTACATGACATGCTATGATGCAATAAGCAATAAACAATAATAAATATCACTTAGCACATAGCATTTATCAATTAACAGATAACAGCGGAAATAAACAAGTAACAAAGGATATTAGCCAACGTTTCCCAACTGATAGAACCAAATAAAGGTCGCTGCGCAGCTTCAATAATCAACAATCAACATCTTCATAGTAGCATGAAAGCTGAAGAGGAAACCCCCGGTACCGGAACCAATAATAATAAGGGGACAGTGACACACAGTCAAATCCCAAAACCAATAGCTAAAATGCTCACAAAGGGGCTAGCTCATCTCACATCCAAGGCCAATCTGGAGGAGGGGAATAATGGGGCAAAACAATGGTCAACATCATAATAGACTTGGCTTGTGCCATCATAATGTTTCGCATCGCCCAAACACGACACAAATACCAGATGGACTTTTAAGTAAAGGCTAAGTAATAAAATACTAGCACGATAAACAACTAATGATTCCAAAGTAGGGAACCATTCTAAATAAATCACCACAAAGGTAAACCAATCCAAACAACACATCAAAGATGTCTAACATTCCCAAAATGGTACTTAATCAAATTTCATAACATATTTATTCACAAAGGAACCAATTCCAATTAATAAAGTGTTCCACGATGTTAACTTAAGTTAATTAGAGAAATAAAATTTAAACTAAGGAAGAAATCTAGTTTTAAGCAACCAAGAAGAAGAATTTCCAGGAACAGGGCGGGCGGGCACGCGGTAGGGGGCAGGCGGGCGCTTAAATGACCAGAAGGTTTGGCCGCAGGAAAAAGGCAGGCGGGCGGGCGCCTAGCTAAACCCGGGCGGGCGCTCGGTCTGGTTCTTGGTCGGGAATCAGCAGCTGGGTTCTTCATTTTTCTTACCCATTTCACAACTTCTCAAAATCAACCACAACCAACTTTCCACCAAGCATAAACATGAACCAAAACAACTTATAAACTAGAAAGGGGACCTAAATAACATCATTTTTCAACCCAACTAAGATTTAAACCCCAACAATCAATAATGAACCCTTTATCAAATATCACAAAATGGGAAAACAATCAAACACTTCGAAATCCAACCAAGAATCAATGTATATCATCTAAATCATCATATGAACATAGAATGAGCATGTTACATAAAAATGGGGGAAAGTAAACTTACTTGAATTTATGAAAGATGACGTAATTCAAATATTTTTGACTCCACACGATCCTATCGACGATCTAAACACATTTCATAAAATGAGCACCAAGAAATAGAGGGAGGAAGATGACTAAAATGGAGGAAGAAGGAGAGGGAGATTTCTTACCTTTCTTGGAAGAGAGAGAGAGATACACAGGGAGAGAGTAGGGTGAGGAAGAGAGTGAGGGAGAAGGAAGAGTAGGGAGGGAGTTAGTAAAAGAGATTTAAAAACTTACACTTAGGCCCCCTCACTCTACTAACAAATAACCCAATTAAACCCTCTAACCAATAATTCCCTACTACCCACTTAACACAATATCAACCAATTAATGCTAGGCACAATTTAATATTATGAGATATAAAATGCGCACATAAATATTCAAATAAATAAATAATTCAAATAATTAATTAAGTCATAACTAAATAATTAAATATTTATTATTAGAAAATAGAGACGGGTTTTCGGGTCGTGACAAGTTTTGCATGAGAGAGAGTTTTTGTAAGAATGGAGAAAGTGATTTTGTGTGCGGTGTGATTTGAGGAAAGCCTCGGATGTATTCATACCTTCACTAACCATTATCGCTTGATTGGAGATGGATTGCTGAAGGATGTTGATGCTTTTAATGAAGAGTATCCATGCTTTGGATGGAGAATGATGATGTTGGTGATGATGAATTGTTCTTGCCTTTGATGGACTGTTGGCGAGATGGTATTCTGGATGATGGGTTGGTCATGCCAAAAGGCTGCCTACGTATCACTTTAAGAGAATCAGACCAGCATAGTTCAAGGATGATGGAGAATGCTGGGGGAAAATGCTAGGAGCAAAGCAAAAAGGAAACACATAATTTTGCGCAAGAAAGGGGACAAGGAAAAAAGAAAAAGAAAATTATTTTTGTCTTTTTGTAGGAATAGAATATGTACACATGTGGGAAAAAGTCTTTTTTTTTTTTTAGTTCGTGGGTGAACCATTTTAACCATTGTGTGTTTGTAAAGCCAACCCAAGACAAGAGAAAACAAAGACTCGATAAAACATGAATTTGAAATTTGCGAAGGATAGGGGTGCGCTCCCTGTGTGAGCGGCTTTATTGATATAGAAAGGATATGGCGGGATCCGTTTGCTGATGCGGGATCCGTTTTGCTGAAGCGGGATCCGTTTGCTGATGCGGGATCCGTTTGCTGAAGCGGGATCCGTTTGCTGATGCGGGATCCGTTTGCTGAAGCGGGATCCGTTTGCTGATGGCGGGATCCGTTTGCTGATGGCGGGATCCGTTTGCTGATCCATTTGCTGAGTGCGGCATCCGTTTGCTGATGCGGGATCCGTTTGCTGGTGCCGGATCCGTTTGCTGATTGTGGGATATGTTTGCTGATTGCGGGATCCGTTTGCTGAATGCGGGATCCGGTTGCTGATGCGGGATCCGTTTGCTGAAGCGGGATCCGTTTGCTGAAGCGGGATCCGTTTGCTGAAGGCGGGATCCGTTTGCTGAAGCGGGATCCGTTTGCTGAAGCGGGATCCGTTTGCTAATTGCGGGATCACCATGGACCAAATTGCTGTCTAGAGCTGTAGTTGCTGTTGACTTTATAGTGGGGATGCGGGCATGGTTGACTGCGAACCATTTTCTTCTGGGGATGAAGTGCCTTGAGTAGCGGATGCTGTTGACTTCGTGGTGGTACCTGTTATGTGTGTGCTTGGCAGGTATATGTGTTTGTGCAAGAAGATGCATGAAGTGTGAAATGAAGAGAGAAATTCTGCTCTTGGTGCAATGTGATTTGAAATCAGTTTTGCATGAGAGAGAGTTTTTGTAAGAATGGAGAAAGTGATTTTGTGTGCGGTGTGATTTGAGGAAAGCCTCGGATGTATTCATACCTTCACTAACCATTATCGCTTGATTGGAGATGGATTGCTGAAGGATGTTGATGCTTTTGATGAAGAGTATCCATGCTTTGGATGGAGAATGATGATGTTGGTGATGATGAATTGTTCTTGCCTTTGATGGAGTGTTGGCGAGATGGTATTCTGGATGATGGGTTGGTCGTGCCAAAAGGCTGCCTACGTATCCCTTTAAGAGAATCAGACCAGCGTAGTTCAAGGATGATGGAGAATGCTGGGAGAAAATGCTAGGAGCAAAGCAAAAAGGAAACACATAATTTTGCGCAAGAAAGGGGACAAGGAAAAAAGAAAAAGAAAATTCTTTTTGTCTTTTTGTAGGAATAGAATATGTACACATGTGGGAAAAAGACTTTTTTTTTTCGTGGGTGAACCATTTTAACCATTGTGTGTTTGTAAAGCCAACCCAAGATCAAGTCGTGTTTAATTTAAGCCCGGATTGCCTTGTTGAATTCTGTCGTCGTTGCCGTGGTGTCCAACGAAATTGATGTCTAGCCCCAAGAGATTTGTCGATTATGGGGCTCTAAAAGGCATTTGATGCCGAGATAAGGGGTTGCTGATTGTAAAGCCCCTCGAATGCTGAACTTTGAGTGGCTTATGAAGCCCCAAGATGAATCAACTCTTAGCCCATTCAAATAAACTGTCTTTTGTTGTTGACGTGGGCAAGTCCCAAGAGAAAATCATTGATACCAAGCTTTGAGAGATTGCTAAGCCCCAAATGTCATGGGCTTCTCAAGTTTGTGGATGGCGGGCTGTGGAGACCTTTCGGTGTGAAGCCTCAAATTTTCTTGAAATCGGCTTAGCATTATGTTGGGAGCGGATGGTGCTATTGGGAAGAACTCTTGAAGGCGATCTCCTTCTTTCTCTTTCTTGGAGATGGATGGCCCCTTTTGTGGTTGATACCCAAATGGCGGAAGGTCCATGTTGAAAATGTAGTACGGTCTTCGGGAGACGTCTCGTGGGAGATGGTGATGTTGTTGCAGATGATAAGGTCTTCTGTAGATACCCCGGGGAGCCACGGCTTGGCTAGAGCAGTGAATTAACCTAGGATGTCAACTTGATTTTAAGAGTCGCCACCCACGTTTTAGAGGAACGCGAGAAAACCTAAGAAAATAGACTTCTTTATTGATTACGAAACCAAAGATTCTTGAGATGAGGGGTTCGTGGGTTAGGTGACGGAGTGGGAAGTACTTAAACACCCACTCCGCCCCGCTTACGCGGGTCATGTTACTTTTGGTGTTCTAATGTTAAATGTCCTTCAATAAAAAGTGCTAACAATTAAAGTGAAAAGAAAGGGGAAAATAAAAGAGAAATAAAAGAGAATTGTTTTATTTATTAATTTATGCTAAAGATTACATGTAACAATTATACTAAACAATTACATTAAGAAATAGATAGGAAATTAAAGTAGAGATTGAAATGTAGGGAGATGACCTTGACCAACTTTAATGTAATAAAGTGGTCATTTGGTCATGTCCCATTTGGTGGGGATTGCATACATCTAAAAAGACATAAATAAAATAGAAGAATAAGAAGTGTACCTTTAGAAAGAGGATTTCAAACTTTGACTTGGAGTTGTTGTAGAGAAATTGTTGTGTAAAAATTTGTGAAGAGTTTAGTTGCTAGAACTCTTGTTGGGGAAATTTGTGTAGGGAGAATGGTGTAGAGTTTGTGTAGGGGGAAAGTTCAAAGTTCAAGGTCCAAAAAGAGTGTCCTCTTCCAAGGTAGAAGAAGAGGGTTTTTATAGGTAGAGAGGAGAGGGAAAGGTTGGAGGGAAAATGGTCAATCCATGTGAGATGGAATTGACCAATAGAAAATAAAATAAATAGAATAATGAATAAAAGAAGATGAAACAAATAAAAGAAAATAAAAATGAAACATTTGTTTTTATGAAAAGGGCTAGAAATGTGGGATTGGGAGGTTACAAATAAAAGCTAATAAATATTTATGATCAAGAAAGATGTTTTTGACTAAAGAAGATATTTGTAAATAAGAAAAGGGAGGGAAATAAGGTACAATCCGGTATTGCCAAAGCGGGAAGCGCGCGGGTCCGGCCTTTGGGGCGAGAAGCGTGCGCGGCCCGTTGACAGTGTCGGAGGCGCCCGCGGGTGAAAATAACAGAATGACAGAATGACTCTAAAAGTTAACTCTGTTATGCAGTTTAGTCCAAAACTAACGGAATCAGTTAGAAACTTAACGGAAATAACATAAATTAACAAAAACAAGTTAAATAAAAATACTATGTATGCAATCGGGGTGAGAGGTCCAAAGCGGGGTGTCTACAGGTACTAACAGATGGCAAATCTATTTTATATTTTTGGTGTTTTGTCAGGAATAAAATTTGGGGTTTTTGTTAGTGGTCTAATTTGTATCTTGGCTTGGTCTTTCTTTTCCTTGCCTTTGATTGAAGAACCTGTAATCATGCTATAGACAGCAGAAGATATATTAGTTATGTAAATTCATCGTGTGGCAAATGGAAAAAGTTCATCTTCTGGGTTTGCATAATAATCATTGTAGACACACCTTGCAATTCCTCTAATGGTTGAAATTTCACTTCGTATAAGGAATAAATTATGAGAAGAAAAATTGTATTCCAAAAGTTCTTCTAAATCATTAATATGTGCTCTAAGAGTTACTGTTTTGTGAAAAGGGATTTTGTTGTGAATGTTTTTATATTCTTTTAACAATACAACTGATTTTTGTAACAAATAATTTAAATAGTTTGGATTGTTTAATTGAATAATATTTCCATTAATATAAACATCCCATGTTGGTTCTTGTTTAGTTTGTGATATGAGGATGGTTTCTTCATTTAGTTTTTCCATTTCCTTGTAAAAATTCTCTTGTTAAGAAATCTGTGACGGAATTGTCTTTTCCTGCAATATGAATGATATCAAAGTCAAAAATTCCTAAAAGGGCTTGCCATCTTGCAAAAATTTGTTTTGCAGCTAAATTCTCAACATCTTTTGCTGCTTTGCAATCAACCTTGACTGTGAATTTTTGGTTTAGTAGATCATCCTAAAAATTTTGTTATACATAAAACTATTGAAAGAATTTCCTTCTTAATTGTAGAATAATTGGATTGTGTCATATTCCAAATTCCTGAATAATATCGAGTTATGTGATCCTTTCCATCTATGTGTTGGGTTAAAATGCCTCCATATCCTATGTCAGAAGCATCTGTTGAGACTGTTTTGAGGGCTTTTAGATCACAAATTGTTAGGCATGGTAATTTTTTAACGTGTATTTTAATCTTTTTAACAACATTAGTATGTTCCTTTGTCCATGGTTTTGTTTCCTTCTTTAATCTATCGAAAAGAGGTTTACAAATTTGTCTTAGTTTTGGAAACAAATCAGATATGTAATTTAATGATCCTAGAAACCTTTGTAATTGGTTTTTATCTTTTATTCTATCTGGGAATTTATCAGCAAAGTATATAAATCTTTGAATTGGGATTATGGCGTTGTTGGTTATTTCATGTCCTAGAAATCTAATATTTGTCTGGTATAATTTTATTTTTGCTTTTGATAAAACTAAACCATTTCTTAGAATTACTTTGTAAAATATGTTTAAGTGCTTGTCATGTTGTTCTAGATTCTGGCTAAAGACTAAAACATCATCAATATAGACAATTATGAAAGTATATTGTTTGAAAATTTCGTTCATTATTTTCTGAAATTCGCTAGGTGCATTTTTTAGCCCAAAAGGCATAACATTTCATTCGTATTGTCTAAAAGGGACTGTAAAAGCTGTTTTGTATTTATCTTTTTCGGCTATTTGAATTTGCCAAAATCCAGATTTCATATCAAATTTTGAGAAGATTAAAGCATCATGGAGTCTATTTAGTAAATCTTGTTTGTTAGGTATTGGATATCTAATCCATTTTAGTGCCGTGTTTAAAGGTTTGTAATTAATGAATAATCTTGGGGCACCCCGTTCTATTTCTGCATTTTTGGAAACATAAAATGCCGAGTAAGACCATGGGATTTACTTTTTCTAATTAATCTTTTGTCAAGAAGGTCTTTGATTTCTTTTTTACTATATTCTAATAACTCTTGATTCATTTGTATCGACCTTGCTTTTGTCGGGATTGATTTTTCGTTAAATTCTTTTTCATATGGTAATGTTACTACATGTTTTTTTCATTCCCAAAAAACCGTTGGTAAATCAGAACATAAGTTTTTCTCAAATTTTTCTAATTTGGATGAGACTATATTTTTGTATTCTTGGAGCTGCAGCTTTTCTTCTATTTTGACATTCTGTAATTCTTCTTTAAGGAAGTTCATTTGGTTTTGTAGAATATTTAATTTTGAAATTCCCGTTTTTTGTAAGTTGTTTACATCATTATCTGTCACTGGACATAGAAAATCAAATATAACTTGTTGTCCTAATATTCTTGTTTCTACGCCTTTTTTAGAGACAGAAAAGGGGTCTAACATTTGTAATAAAGGATTTCCTAATATAACTTTTGTGTTTAGATTTTTTTACGAGCATTAAACTTGGTTTAAAACAAATGTTATTGTTACATACGTGCGCTTCTGGTATTTTGTATTTTACTTGTAATTTTGAGGAATTAGCTGCTGAAAGTTTTTGTTTTGTTTTTATAAAATACTTTGTTAGTATTATTCCTTGTTCTACACAATTTAAATCTGCTCCAGAGTCTAGTATGACTAGTTCCGTATATTCAAAATCTTTGATTTTCATGTTTATGTGGACATACCACTTTTGGTATCTTACTCTAGTTAGTGTATATATGCTTTCTCCTGTGTCAGTCGAAGAACTTGTATCTGCGTCTGAGAAAGATTTTGCCTTTTTAGCAAAGGGATTTTTAAAATGTTTATCAAATTTTTCTTTTTTGGAATTAGAAGTTCCTCCTTTGTAAGTTGAGTAAATTTGTTTTTCAATTTCTTGTAATGCTAGTTTTGTCTCTATCTCATTTTGTGTTTTTTGTAATTCTAGGTACTTTGTTTTAATATTTTTATTTCTTGTTTGATTCCTTTGATTTCATTTTGTAAACCTACTGAAGAGATTTGTTTTATTTTATCTTGAAACATTTTTATAACATCTTCATATTGGGCTGGTTGAGATGTGTCTTGTTTTTCTTCGTTTATGGTTTTTGCCAATTGTTTTTTTTTTTAAATCTTTTTATTGTTGGTTCATCTATTTCTTTAAATTTTTCTAGTATTTCATCATATTGTTCTAATATGTTTATTTTGTTATTACACAGGTATATTTCATTATTACAGGATTGGCATTCTTCGTTACTTGCGTCAGATGGTTGGTCTGAAGAATTGTAGTCATCATTGTCCGTTGATAGTTCAAGGTTGTCTAGTTTATGTAATACTAGTAGGTAACCCGTGCTCTGCACGAGAATCTATTCCGTTAATATTTTTTGTATTTTCCTTTTTTGATGTTTTTAATTGATAAATTAACATAATAATTTTATTTAAAAATATATGTATATTTTAAATTAATCAAAACATTTTTCATAGCTTTGGTTGTACATAGTTGTAATAAATATATTTTTTAATTAATTTAGAAGTACATTTAAGTTTGTTGTATGAATATTTCAAAAAACCTAATGCTATTAATAGTAATAGTTAACATATATAGTAACTATTATGATTAAATAATATAATTAATAGTAATAGTTAATATATATTGTAACAATTATGATTAACTAATACTCTTAATAATAATAATTAACTTATATAGTAACTATTATAGTTAACAATTATATTTAACTATTATAATTAACTAATACTATTAGTAGTATTAGTTAGTTATAATAGTTAAATATTACTCCCTCCGTCCCGGAGTAAGAGTCCTATCTTCCATTTGCATGGAAATTAAGAAATGATGGAAGTAAAGTTAATGTGTAAAAGTAAATTAGGAGAGAGAATGAGTGGGAGTGAATAATAAGTTGATTGATTTTGTGAGTATAAAAGTAAAGTAGGAGAGAGAATGACTGAGATGAATAGTAAGGATTCTTTGTCATTTTAGAAAAAAGACTTTTACTCTGTGACGTATCAAAATAGAAAGTAGGACTCTTACTCTGGGACGTAGGTAGTAATAGTTAACTATAATAGTTAACTATTACTATTATAAGTATTAGTTACTATAGTAGTTAACTATATTAGTTACCTATTATAGTACCTATTACTATTTTAAGTATTAGTTACTATAATAGTTAACTATAATAGTTACTTATTATAGTAACTATTACTATTATAAGTATATAGTTAACTATTATTATAGTTACTTATTATAGTAACTATTACTATTATAAGTATTAGTTACTATAGTAGTTAACTATATTAGTTACCTATTATAATAACTATTACTATTATAAGTATTAGTTACTATAGTAGTTAACTATAATAGTTACCTATTATAGTAACTATTACTATTATAAGTATTAGTTACTATAGTAGTTAACTATATTAGTTACCTATTATAGTAACTATTACTATTATAAGTATTAGTTAACTATAGTATTTAACTATAATAGTTACCATATATAGTAACTAATACTATTAGCTAAGAAAAAGAATTTAAAAAGTCTCTTATTTATAAGAGTGATAATGATGTGGCAACACTAAATGCAACCTTTTTCTAAGACTTGTCTATGTGGCAACACCATGGCTCTCCTCACCAACTTTAATATATATATATATATATATATATATAGATTTCGTCTGTTTCTTTTATTTTTAGATTATTACAAATTTGTTGTATTTGTCTTTTTGCTGAGCAATTTCTTGCAATGTGACCCTGTTTTTTGCATAAGAAGCATCTTATTTCTTTATTGTATGGTTGAAAAGAATTAAAGGGTTTTTTATTATTGTTGTATCTCTTATAGTTTGCCTTTTTATTTTTATTGTAAAATGCAGGAGGTTCTCTTTGGTAGTTTTTATTTGTCTTCCTATGTTTTCGTCTGTAGGTGTTATTTTTGTAATACGGACTTTTGTAATGTTCATAGTTATTCTTCTTTTTGTATGGGATTGTAATCTAGTAAAACCAAATTGTTTGCACCAATGTCCTAATTCTTTTCTTGTTTGAGCATTTTCTTTCTTTAATTTGTTACTTAGTTTTTGGTCTTAACATAATCTAAGGCCTGTAAGGTTTACACAAGTAATTAAATCTCCATAAGTAGGCTCATCATAAGAAAGTTGTCCATATTTTTGTTCTATTGTGTCTTTTACTTTTTCTGAGAATAATCCTGGCAAGCCAGTAATAAAATTTTCTTTCCAATGGTAATTATTTGGGTCAGCTAGATTAAAAACTCTTTAGGAAATTCTCTTTGTACCATTTAAATTGTTCTAATTTTCTACATTTTAGATTTTATAATATTTCAGAATTCCTTTCGGTATATAGGTCTATATCTCCTATAAAATGAGTTGTAATATTAAATATTAAATTTATTAATTGTGCCGGAATTTGATTTCCATGGTCATCTAATATTCGTTGTCCGTCTTGGTTTACTTTTATAGCATCTAAAATATTTGTTTTTATACTAAGTCCTAATAGTTTATCCCACCAAGTTCGTAATTGTCCAGTAAATCTTAAAATGATATTTTCTACTGCTTGTCTTTCTGTAATATTTGTAGTTTTGTAGATGTTTCCTACAATTATAATTTCTTTTGTTATATTTATGATTTCCATTTCACTTAATCCATCAATATTCTATTCGTAAATATTTTTTGCATTATAAGACTTTGTTCGTTGCCTTAATATTTCTAAGTCATCTGGTTCTTTTTTTGTAATTATAAAAATTTTGTTTTATGGCATGAATTGGTATTTTGACATTTTTAAATATTTCTTTATTGGAATCATTTGATGAATCATATTGTTCATTGGAAGATGTTTCTGATTCTGAGGTTTTATCATTGTAATCTGTTAATATTCTTATATTACTTGTAGTTGGTTCTTCTTTTACTGGGAAATGGTTTTTATTTTGTCCATTAAGTCATTTAAGGGATCTTTTAATTTTGGTTTGATTTCCGTTATTGTTATAGAATTTTTAGGAGGTGGTATTTGTTTATTAAATATTATTTGTTTGTTTTTCCTATTTGATGGTTCCATGTTTATAATTCTGAGTATTCTGTAAATCTTGTGGATTTGTAATTTGTATCGTTTTTTGTATTAACTGGTGTGGGTCCAATTTCGACTTCCATGTTCTCTATTTCATGTTTTACTAAGGCTATTCCATTTGTAGCATTATCAATTTTTTCTTCTACTCTGTCTAATTGTTGTCCCATGGTATATAGGGTTAGATTTGTCCAATTATTTTGCAAATGAATATCTTTGGTTATTTTTCTATTTTCTTCAGTTAATTGATCAGTATGTACGATGGGCATTATGCCATTATTGACACCATTTTTACAAAAATAAGCTGATTCTAATGGTGGTTTTTCACTGTCATATGTTTCATGACTTGGTAGAAATTCTGGTCCTGGTCCAACTTTGTACCATTTTCGTATTTTTTTCTTTATCGTTGTTATTTTATATAGTAATCATTATTTAAGAAATGAAAAAATGGTATGTGTTCTTCTTGTAGTTCGAAAAATTCATAATATTTTTCTTTTATTAACTTTTGTTCTTCTTTGTCACACACACACACACACACACACACACACACATATATATATATATATATATATATATATATATAAACCTATGATTACTTGACAATGGACTTTTGTCTAACATTCGTAAACAGTATATCCCCATTAAAAATGACACTATAAATTTCTCAACTTCTTCCATAATGATTTCACCCAAATTCAAAATTAGGGCTTATAGATTGTATATTAGAAACTCATTCAAAATTGAAATCTCTAATTCAAAATAGAAGCCCTAAATTCAAGACTTAATTTTAAATTTGGAAAAAAATGTTGAATTTGGAAATAATTGATGATATCGAGATCATAAAAAACCGAGAGACTGAGAGTTAGAGACTTTACCTTCTCAAAACCTTGGCTGGCAAGAAGCTGGAGTGTGTGTGTCATGGTGTCCGCTGGCGCTGGTATTCTGATTATGGTGATGTGAGATTATAAGTGTGCGAGAACGAAGAGGCGATGGCGAGGGTGGAGAACGAAGTGGCGAGTTGTCGATTCACAGTTTGTTTCGTCGAAGAGAGAAGATGAACACATAACGCCTGGATGGACCTAATTTGTGGCCCCTTAAAATTTTGGGGCCCTGTGCTGTTGAGCCTTATGAACTTGCTCATCACCGGGACTATAAATCATAAGTCATAAGTGAAATCTAGCAAGCGATTATGACTACCCAAATAGTATAACTTTGAAATCCCAAAGTTTCCTAAAATAGAACATATCACAATCTCTTTGTTATACGATGTCTATTGAACGTAAGCCATGGTCAATAGTCAACTTACTTTGTTTAATGATTTCTCGATCCCGAATGTATTGATAATACTGTTAGGCCCAATTGGTAGGAAAATAGGCTAGAGGGGGGTGAATAGCCTAATTAAAACTTTTTCAAAGAAACACTTTATAAATGCAAAGTCACTTATCAGTTTGGAAACACTTATCAGTAAGCGCAGTGGAGAAGATATGACTTAGTTTAACTCACACAAAACAGTATGAAAAGAGTTTGAGAGCTTGGTTTAACACAAAGTGATTTCCAAAAGTTCAATGCAGTTTCAAGAGATTGGTAAATAGAAATGACAATGAATCAGTAAGAACAATAACGATCTGCCGGTGATAGAGTTCCAACCGGCAAGGACAAAGTAGGTAACAGGGGACACAGTGATTTGGAGAGGTTCACAGTGTAAATACTTCTACGTCCTCTACCAAGTTTGGTCAGAACTTGGATTTGGGTTAAGAGCACTATTAGATATCCCTAGTCTATTACAAGCATGGCTTTGCCGGATACAAAGACTAAGTTCTAGAGATCACTAATGGATCGTGATACAAATACTGACCAAGTGTTTTTGAGCGGCAAGTCCAAGAGAACTTATCTCACTCAGGTGGGTGTGTGAATAACTCAAGCAATGCTTTCCTTAGAATAATCTAGTTCGGGAATACTTATAATGTTGATGAGTTTTTGCATAAGTGTATGTCCTAATAAATGTTCTAATGATTATCTGGACAGAATGTTTGAGCTTCAATGAATGCTCTAAACAATAAACTCTCTTCAATGCACTATTTTCACCAACCTTCTTCAATGCTCTAAGTCATCTATTTATAAGAGGAGTTAATGACTTGAGTCTTGTAGAAGAAGGCTTGCAATTTGAATTTCCAGCCGGGTAGTTGAGGAGCATTAAATGCGGTATCTTTTGCATTAATGGCGGGGATTTGAAGTACACGCATGCTTGGAAAAGTCTGATGGGCAAAGACCCCTTTGTCTCAACCGGTTACCTGCAAAAAGCAAGTAGAGACAGAGTAGAGCTAAAAATAGCTATGTGTCAGACGGCGCAGTAATCATGACAGAGCAGATAAACTACTTTCAGATAAGACAGTACAAAAAGGACAAAGACAATCGGTAAAGGACTTTAAGGTAGAACGATGAAACCTGACTACCAGTTCAGTCCAGACTGTCCTTGCTGATTGATGAGTCAAACTGAGAGTAAGTTGATCGGCAACTTTGAGTGCTGGTCTGCCGATTTTGCTTCCTCTAGCTGGTTTGCCTTGTTTGAAAAGTTGTTGTACACTTGTGCTGGTCACAAAAAATCCTAAGGGTACCTTGGAAAGGTTTTAATAAAATTGGGGGATCCTAAGTGTTGAACACGATTGGGATTAAGCAATTCTAGGACCTATACATATATTTGAGCAGCAATCTCCTCCTAATTGCTTAAGTCCAATCACCCTAAACAAGAATATCTATCTTAGCTTAGTAAAAGAATGTTTTCAAAAGGTAATCTATTTATTTTCATTCCCTAAGCCAAGTCACACTTGATGTCTTAATAAAGGTAAAAGAATAAAAATACAATAAAATAAATAAGATAGAAAAAGAAAAAGGATTGCTGATAGCAATGATCAGTAGAGAAATAATATTCTGCAAAACAATGTTAGCATGAATAGAAGCAGATATATTATAAGAGCATAACATAAACATAAGCATACACAAAAACAAAATGCTAGCATAGAATTTGTTGGATATATCTTTGAAGGTCTTCAGGATATCTATATCATTGGCTACATTGACTCAAGACATTGGAGGGTCTTCTTGCTGGTCAGCAGCCTTTGATGTAGATTCAGAATGTCTGGCCTTCTTCTTTGCTCTGGCTTCTTCTTTGTCAGCTTTCCTCTTCTATCTTCTATTGGCACTTTGCAATCTCTCAGTCAGCATTTTGTTGTTGGCTTCAAGAGCAGCAATCTTTAGTTGAGCATCAGCAAGAGCAGTCTTGGTTACAGATAGCTCTTTTTCAATTTTCTCCATGTCTCTGATCTGCAGTCTATGGTCATCAATAATTTTCTTCTGGATGGAATGCATAGTTCCCAAGGATTCAGAAAACTTCATCACTCGTTCCTCTCTATCGGCAAGAAGCTCCTTCAAGTCTTTGATCCTTCTGATTTCTTCCTCCTGATTGGACTGAAGAATATTCTTAGCAAGATCATTATGAGTGTCCCTTATTAGGTCGGCAAGAGAAAGACTAATGTCGCCAAAATCAGCACGAGTGGCAGGCACTTGCTGATTTGAGAAGTCACCTTCGTCAAAACGGAGGAACTCATAGAGACTGTTCACCACAACCGGTTTTTCAATGATAATTGGCTTGACAAAACTCTCTGCAGATTGGACCATTAGAGATGGCACAAAATCTTCAATGAGAAAGTCAGCTTCTTCCACAAGCACATCGGCAGAAGCTACTATCGTCATTTCGTCATCAGAAGATAGTATGATCGTCAACGGAGAAAGAGGCACTGGAACTGAAGCAGGAGGCAAAGGTAAAACTTGTTGAAGGAATTCAGCAACAGCAACATGAACATCAGCAAGAAGGAACTCAGTAGGAACAGAAGTAGAGGTAATGATGTCGGCAGTTAGAGCAGTATGGAATATCGTCAGAAGAAAGTCAGGGTGCACAATGATTTCGCGATCTCCAGGTAGATGAAAAACACCATTGTCTTCTATTAATAGAAATAAGGCCAGTATGAGGTTCAAGCAGGCACGACCTTCAAGAATCATAGTGACCATATTTTCCATCATCAATCTTGACGTAAGGACAAGGTGGTCGGCACGCTGTCTAGGGTGAAACATCGGCAGAGTCAGCGCTAGAGCAGCAGAACGGACTAAGTAGAGCAGTCCACGAGAGTCAGTAGCCCGGACCTCAAGGACTTCATAAAGTTTATCATTGATCATCATGCATCTTCTTAGCCAACCATTGGTTGTGATGCAGACTTCCTTAGGAGATGGACCAGGTAGATGAATTTTTCCACCTACTTTCAACTTACCAGGCATGCAGTGAAGTGGTTCATAAACTGGAGCTTTTTTCTTCAGCTTAGAGACCTTATGAGTCTTCCCTTTTCTCCTGTCAAAATTTACCTTGAACCAAGGCATAAAGACCAATTTCTCACTGGCTGAGGAACCAGCAAGGAAAGCATGCTTGGTGTAATGGGGATGTTCTTTGCCGAATGGAAAAGGAATTCTCTGTAGAGTAGATCGGAAAGACATGATCGGCTGATGAGGATGGAATAATGGTCTGCCAAACCTGTCAGTAGGAATGGAGACACTGGTTGTGTACCAGTTTGAGCTGATCATCTTCTTAGCATGAAGTTCAAAGTTGTAAGCAGGAGGTAGAGCAGAGTCTTTTTCATTTTCATCCTCAACAGCTGGCAGCTCTACATAATCATCAGGATCGATTTCATCAGAGTTTTCCTCATCAGCAGCAGTATTAACAGCAACAACAGCAGGCTGGACTTCAGGAGCTTGTAAAAGAAGAGGTTCTTCAGTAGCAAATAAAGCAGCCTGAAGTTCCTTAAATTGTAGATCAGCAGAAATCATTGCATCAATGGCAGAAGTGTTGTCAGCAGCTCCTCCTCCTAATTCAACAATCTCTCTAATACCAGTAGGTTCAACATAGATTACATCAGCAGTTGTTGGAATGATCTGAGTGTCAGCAGTTGGCTCAGTCAGATGAGTGTCAGAATTTGGCTCATCAGTAGATAAGATTTCTTGATCATCGGCAATAACATCTTGATCAGCATATGCTCCTCCTAAAATCGGCAACACTTTAACAATAACTTCATCAGCAGCTTGAGTGTCAGTAGTTTGCTCAATTGATGCAAGTTGGTCTTCTTTGATAATCAGTGGTTGAGTTTCCATAGTTTCCTCAACTTGATTAACCAGGGGATCATCAGCAGCACTGGTTTCATCAGCAGGTTGAGTGTCTGAAGTTTTCTTAACAATTTGTTCAATAGATTCATCAGCAGATCCTTTGTCGGCAGAACTGCCTCCTCCTTGACTACGCTCAGAGCCATCACTAGCTAATACTGAGTCAGCAAAGGCTTCAGCAGATGATACAGTAGCTGGACTGATAGTAGATTTAGCCTGATCAGATGAGGGCTTCTTGAAAATTATGCTGATGGGCATCTTGTCATCACTGTGTGAATCAGAAGATGTAAGAGTATCACCAGCAGACTTGTGAGCACACACGAAGTCAGCAACATCAACAGAACTACTTGGAGAAGGAATGGGAGTAGCTGCTGGTTGCTCGGCAGGAACAGGTGCAGGAGTAAAAGCAACTCTAGCCTTGATAAAGGCCTCTGAATCATTCAGCAAGTTCAGGGTTATCCTCTGCACATTCTTCACGAATTGAGTGGCTTGAGAGCTGTTATCTAACCTTTCACTGTCATTGTAATTCAGCAAATCTTCCTTGTCTTCTGATCTTCCCAACTGATGGGGATCTTGTTCATCAAAGTTCGTCAGCTGGTTGAAGACAGATGCATAAGCAATCCAGACATCTTGAACCATCAGATCTTGTCTGATCCTATATTGAAACAGGTAGATCTGATTCCAAGGGAGAGGTAACAAGTCAAAATACCTACCAAAATTAAGTCTTAGTTCTCCTTCAGGCAGCCTCTGAAACTTCTTAAGAGGAACAAACTTCTCTTTATACATATCGGTGAGATTGCTCAGAATTTTATAGTCAACATAATCAGCACGGTTTCCAGGTGGAACTTGCTCCTTTCTTTCCTCATGAAACTAGAGCAACCGGCGAACAAAAGGGTGAAGATGATCATTAGGGAACACCAAGTTCTTAGATAAGACCTTATTGGTGAATAACCAATGGTTTCTGAAGAAGATGTGAAATGTGGGGTTCTTGATTGGCTTGCATTTCCTGACAGTAGGTCCAAAGGCTACATCAGCAGCAGCATGGAGCTCAGGCAAATAAGGAAGATCTAGAATTCCTTTATGAAGAGGAACTCTTACCCCTAAGTCAGATGCAATCAATCTCTTTCTCTCAGCCATTTCATCGGTAATATCGGGTTCAGACTTGATAACCACAGAGGGAGAAGTAAGTATTGGACCGGCAAGAAGAGATGGTGCAAACTTGATCTACTTAGCTCTTGGATCAGTAGAAGGAATTTGAGAGGAAAGAACTTGTGCTACAGTAGGTTTTGACTTTTGAGCAGTAGGAAGGTCATCAGTAGACGCAACCTTTGACTTTTTGATCTGGGCTTTATCGGAAACCTTGACCAGCCTTATTTTCTTGGGAGCTGCCGGAGTAGAATCGGTAAGTATCCTGTCGGTAAAAGGAGCGGGAGTAGAAACGTCAGCAGGAGCAACAAAAGCAACCTTAATAACTTTCTTTGCCTTTTTCTTCTTTGGAGTACCAGCAGCTTGAACAACTACTGTGCCAGTAGATGCTTTCTTTGTGATCCTATTCCAGTCAGTAAGCTTGAAGGATTTAAGATTGTCAAAATCAAAACTTGGAGGCGCAGGAGAAGCTCTAACGATCTCGGAGTTGTGCCTCAGAATAGTGCTTATCAGCAAGTAGTGACAACCCTTTCTGGGGTGAGCCTTGCTCTTCCTTCTGTCTTCTTTCCACTTTACTGTAGCTATTGCAATGACTCTAAACAGATAGGCACACCAATTGAATTCTTCTTGAAGTACAATGGCTGCCATCGCCTCAAACTGCACATCAGTCACATGGCTGTGAGAGCTAGATCTGCAGACCAAACACCTATCAACAATCTCAGCAAGAGCATAGAATATCCTTCTATAGTGAGCCTTCAAGTGATTATCCCCACTTTGTCTAGGACCGGCTCCCCTCATAAGGTTCCATGCATTGTCCAAAGACGCATCATCAGAAATACCAGTTACTCCTTCATTTCCAAGGAGTGGGAAAACAGCAGAAATAGAGGATGGAGTGATAGAGATAGGGACGCTGGCGACAGTAGAATTGATGGAGATGAAGGTAGAGGAATCATTTGGGGCAGTGATGACCTCTGAGTTGGAGAAGAACTCTTGCACTTGATTCAGAAAGATGAATTCAATCCCATTCAGAGTGATGAATGAATCGAGTAGAGAACCAATCAACAAATTCTTCAAGAAATCCCTGTCAGTTGAGTCTTCGAAGAAGGCGGAGTCAACGTAACCTCCATAGATATCCTTTTCGTTGCTCGACATTATCTACAAAATCACTCAAGAAATCTCACAAGTTAAAATCAATTAATTTCAAAATAAATTTGAAATACAAGTGTAAGATCAACAGATATTTACCAAGAAGGATGATAGGAAATACAATGATGATGATGGTGATTACAAGCAACAATGAGAGTTCAGGAGAAAATGAGGAGCGAAAAGGAGTAGAAGAGTGTAAGTGAATCTTTTATATGTTATGGAAGAGAGTGAATAGGAAGGTTTTGCATGGAGGAAAGAGAGATAATAAGGAGTTTAACTGTAGATAATAACTCGGAGAACATGCGTACACAATGCATTAAATGTACGAACCGGACGGTTAAGTATAGACGGTTAAACTTAGGAGAGATAAAGGGTATAAACGGCAACAATAATATTTAAAAGTTACCTTTCTGATTTATCACAAGGATTTGGGATAAATCTTTGACACGATTAGGGTAAGGCGGTGCACACACGTGTCAAAGAGGTGGTGTGACCGATTGTACCTTTGATTTGACATGCTTACATCATGTGTCAGAGAATCCTTATCCGTTAAGGGAAGATCTACCGATGAATTTTGAATTTTTAAAATCGGCAAGATATTGTTGATCAACATGTTGTTTTTGGTCGGTAATACTTTTTGATCGGAAATGTATTTCATACTTTGTTGATGAGATCGGCAGACTAGCACAAGCAGCAAAGTTAGCACAGTTTTAACCAAAATAATCAATCATACCTAGTTCACCTCTGAGGAATTCAAATCTTTTCTGATCTAAGGGCTTAGTCAGTATATCTGCTCTTTGGAAATCGGTATGAACTTTGAGCAGCATAACATTTCCCTTTTCTACATGTTCCTTCAGAAAGTGGTATTTGATGTCTATGTGCTTGGTTTTGGAGTGCATGACCGGATTGTTTGATACTGAGATAGCAGATTGGTTGTCATAATAAATGGGACAAACTTGAGATGGAATTTCATAGTCAACCAGCTGCTGCTTCATCCAAAGGATATGTGAACAGTAACTGCCGGTAGCTATGTACTCAGCTTCAGTAGTGGAAGTGGAAATTGATTCTTGCTTTTTACAGGACCAAGACACCAACCGATCACCAAGAAACTGGCATGTTCCACTTATACTTTTTCTAGTCACCCTACAAGCTGCAAAGTCTGCATCTGAATAACCTATTAGATTAAAATATGAATCTCCAGCATACCATAATCCAAGGTTAACAGAACCACATAAATATTTAATAATGCGTTTTACAGCTAGCAGATAGGATTCCCTAGGGTCAGCTTGAAACCTGGCACATACACAAAAAAAAACATGATATCTGGTCTACTGGCAATTAGATAGAGGAGTGAGCCAATCATACCTCGGTAGACAGTTATATCTACCTTCTTACCAGACTCATCCTTATCTAACTGAATGTTAGTGCCCATCAGTGTGCTTTGAGAGTGAGCATTGTCAAAGCCATACTTCTTGATAAGTTCTTTAGTGTACTTGGTTTGACGGATGAATGTTCCTTCATTGGTTTGCTTGACTTGAAGTCCAAGAAAGTATGTTAGTTTACCCATCATGCTCATCTCGAACTTTCTCTACATTAGCTTCTCAAATCTCTTTCAAAGTGATTCATTAGTAGATCCAAAAATGATATCATCAATATATATTTGAACAAACAATGAATGACCCTTATGCTTAGCAACAAATAAAGTAGTATCAATTTTACCTCGTGTGAAACCTAAGTCATCGCTAAGTAAAAACTTAGAAAGGGTTTCATACCATGCCCTTGGAGCTTGCTTTAAGCCATAGAGAGCTTTCTTCAATCGGTAGACATGATCAGGCTTCTTGGAGTCCTCAAAACCGGGTGGTTGTTCAACATAAACAAGTTCTTGGAGTTCTCCATTCAGGAAGGCACTTTTCATGTCCATTTGATATAGTTTGAATTCTTTGAAGGCATCATAGGCTAAGAAAAGTCTTATAGCTTCCAATCTTGCAACAGAAGCAAATGTCTCGTCGTAGTCAATCCCTTCTTCTTGTCGGTAGCCTTTAGCAACTAAACTTGCTTTGTTTCTAGTGATATTCCCAACTTCATCCAACTTGTTCCTGTAGACCCATTTTGTACCAATAACTTGTTAAGAAGTTGGTCTTGGCACAAGTTCCCATAATTTGCATCTTTCAAACTGATTAAGTTCTTCTTGCATGGCTTCAACCCAACCAGGATCGGTAAGAGCTTCTTCAGTCTTCTTTGGCTCTATGTTTGGAGACCATAGCAGAAGAGAAGAGACTTTCATCAAATGCTTTGCTAAGTTTCCTTGTCAGTCTGGGACCAAAGACATCACCAATCACATTTTCTAATGGATGACCACGAACTGTTCTAACTTCTCTAGGCACATCATGTCTTACTGACTCTTGTTGAAAAGATTCTAGAGGAGGATCATGGTCAGCAGATGATGGAAGAGAAGAAGAGTTTTGAGTGAAAGGTGGATGGAAACTTGGAGGATTAGGTCTTATAACAGAAATTGGTTGAGGGCTAGATCTGTCTTCAGGATGATCAGCAGAGCTTGCATCGGCTAATGGATTATGAAATTTATCGGTATAATCATGTTCTGCTGATGATGGAAAGTACTGAGTATCTGCTGGTTCTTCTACTGAGATGACTAGATCAGCAGCTGGTACTTGACCTGCAGGGTTAGCATTACTGGATTCACCTGTCTCATGAGCACTAGAAGCATTAGTACTATTTGGAGCCTTGTCAGACTCTAACTTCAAATTCATCAAAGGTTACATGAACAGATTCAACAATTTTCAAAAGTTTCTTATTGAAAACTCGAAAGGCCTTACTATGTTTAGCCTAACCAACAAAGATTCCTTCATCAGCTTTCTCATCAAATTTACCTATGTGCTCCTTACCGAATATTTTGAAGAAGCCAATGTTGGGAATTCTATCTATCCAGAGTTCATAAGGAGTCTTGTTATGGAATTTGTTGATGAGTGATCTGTTCTGAGTGAAGCAGGCAGTATTGATGACTTCAGCCCAAAAGTATTTTGGCAGCATGGCTTCAGCGATCATGGTCTTATAAGCTTCTATAAGAGTTTTGTTCTTCCTCTCAACGACACCATTTTATTGTGGTGTACCGGCAGCTGAGAAGTTGTGGTCTATGCCATGATCATTACAGTACTGAGCAATACCATTGTTCTTGAATTCAGTGCCGTTGTCTAATCTCATACTGATGATATCGCTTTCTTTCTGGGTCTGTAGTAGTCTGAATAACTAGATAACAATAGCATATGTATCATCCTTGTGACTGAAAGTTTCTACCCAAGTGTATCTAGAGAAATCATTTACTACAACCAAGGTGTATCTACTTCCCCCAATACTTGCTGTAGTTATGGGGCTAAATAGATCCATATGTAGCAGTTAGAGGCACTTAGACGTTGACATACATGGCTTGCTACGGAAGGATGACTTATTTTGTTTTCCAAGCTGGTAGGCCTTACATTTCTTTCCTTGATCAGCAGATACTTGAGGCAGATCGGTAACTAGATTTGAACTGGCAAGCTTAGATAGATACTTGAAGTTCAAGTGACTGAGTCTCTTGTGCCATAGCCATGAGTTCTCACTGATGTTCTTAGCTACAAAACAAACTTTTGAAACACCAGTAATAACACTTAAGTCTACTGCATAAATGTTACCTTTATGTTTGGCAGTGAGAAGAGTTTCATTGGAAGCAATGTCTTTCACATAGCAACTGGAAGTAGTGAATACACATTGCATTCCTTTATCACAGAATTGTGATATTGATAGAAGGTTGTGTTTCAGACCATCCACTAGAGAGACCTTCTGTACAGTAACTGCACCTCTCTTGATGGTACCAATACCGATGATTTTTCCTTTGGCATTATCATTGAAAACCACTAGGGGACCTGATGCTTCAATAATATCGGTAAGTAGATCTGCAAATCCTGTTATGTTCCTTGAACAACCACTATCTAGAATCCACAAATCCGTGCTTGCACCAGTTGAGGCCATGAAGCATTCCTGAAATGAAACAATATGCTTATGGTCCCCCTTATTCTTGGGCCCGAGGGTTAGTTCCTCTTTGGAAACCACATCTAGCCACCACTGGAGGATGCAACCTCAGTAGGTCCAGATAGGTGCTTTAAGAGGCATTCATGAGCCTTGTGACCATAATCAGAACGATTAGAACATCTCACTTGACTGATAGGCTGTGGAGTCGGTAGAACATCATTCTGTTTATTCAGTGCATTGGGGGCAGAACTAGAGGATTGAGCAGGCACAAACTTAGTAGGTTTGAAGGTGCTAGTGTTGCCTTTCTTTCCATTCCGTTTACCTTTGGCAGTTACCTTTTTAGGCACTTGTCCATCGGCAGCAGAGGTGGTTAGACCGGCAGCACTTGCTCTGCTGATGTATTCACCAAGAATACCATTATCGGCAGACTCGGTATCAGCAATCTTAACATAACTTTGTTTGTGCTTATCATTCCTTTTGTTATGGTTCTTAGGATACTTTATAGCCACAGCACTGTATATTGGCTTAGTATCCTTATACACAGAGTTAACAGAACTACATTTAACTTTCTTATCCTTTTTCTCGGTCATACAAGTTTCAGTAGAGCTACTGCTACTGGAATCAAATCCTAACCCAGATTGGTCCTTAAATGACATTTGGGTTGATAGGATCGTTTCAACAGCAACTCTAGATTTTGTGTAAGAATCAACAATCCTTGTGAGATGGTTGTTTCTTGCCACAAGATCTTCGATCTGAGCTATCAATACTGTTACTTGACTTTTGAGATCCAGGTTTTCTTTCTTTAGAAGAACAGACTCAAGCTCATGTCCTTTGAGAACTTTAAGTTCAGACATAAGCAAGTCATTCTCTGCAAAAATTCTATTGAAATCAGCAGCCATCATTTTATGAACGCTACTCAGCTTCTCATGATCAATAAAAAGTTCATCCATTGTCTCTACCATTTCAGCTTTGGATATTTCAGGAAAAGGCTCAGCTAAAATTTTAGGGGTATAAGTAATAGGTTTAGGAGAGAAGTCAGGTAGGGAAGAGATGGGTTTAGATAGGTTTTTGGCAATGCTTGGATGTTCAGTGAATGAGAACTTTCTGGTCATCGGTAAGGATTTTGGTTTGGTGGCAGTAATGTGAGAAGAGATACACTGCCCATAGAGTGAGGTTCCCACTTGATGAACCTCGTATCCATTTGGGTTTTCTGCTTTGTGTAAGTACCCCAATCTGAATTTAACCTACTTTAGAGGAATTCTTGGTACCATTTAGGGATAAACCAATGGGCCAGGACCTCACTAGGATAAACCTAATATTCCAAGACTGAACTGGAATTAAACTTAGAAAAATCCAGAAGCTCGCCAAGTCGAGTCGTACGGATGGTTTGGGTACTTGAGGGGTTGAGACGTACGGCTATGTTGGGCACCCTCAGTCCCTATAAATTGAACCCCATGCTGATCATTTCAGGGGGGGGGGAGAAAATGTTTTGTGTGTTGATACTTGCCAGTTTGTGAATAAAAACTGCGAGTGATACACATTTGAGTGAAAAGTGAGGAAGATAGGCTATAACCATCATAGGTGAAGCCTCCTTCTCCCAATCTTCTTCTTCATCTCAAACTCTTTTTGTTATTGTTCATATTACTTGTTTACTTTGTGTTATTTCTTGTTATTCTTGCAAGCCTTGTCCATCTCAAGCACTTTACATTTCTTGCAAGTCTTGTCCATTTCAAGCAATATATATATATATATATATATATATATATATATATATATACAAGTCTTGTCTTCTCAAGCTATATATATTATTGTTATATATATGTATTATGAATATATATGTACATTGGAACCAAATCATGAGGTGATTCAAGGTTCCCTTCATACCTAGTGTATGATTGTGGGGTAAAACCTAAAGATGATCATGGTTTGTTAAGTTTTATGTTGATTTTGTTCTTGTTTGGCCATGAGAGTCATGATTGGGTGATAAAGTTTCAATCTTTATCATCCCAACCATGACCTAGCCACAAAATCACCAAGTATGGGACATAAAGATCCAATCTTTATATTACATTTTTGTTTCTAAAGACTTAATCTTGCACAATAAGTCCATTTTGATGGTAAAGTTTCAATCTTTACACATCAAATGGTCATTTTGGCCCAAAGCGCATGTTTATCAACTTTCTCAAAATTTCCCCAATGATTGTCTTAATCACACCCAAAACCTTTGTTTTTGGTGTCTAATTTGTGAACAATGACATAGGGATGATTAAATCCATGTTTTTGTTGAAGAAAATAACTAAAAATGATCATCACAGTCCAGTTTCAGCAAGAACACTCTGTTTTGCCTGAAACTGGACAGTTTTCTGATAAACTGTCAAAACCCCTGGAATGCTCTCCCTAGCCGTACGGCTACTTTGGCTAGGGAGTGCATTTTCCAGTTTCTTCCCTTTCTGACTGAAATGTTTGCAAAATAACCCTTTTCTGTTAAATAATTAACCAGTTTTGTTAAAATGTCAGTTTCTCCCATTTTTGAAGTACACACACACACATGCACGATTGTTAACTAACGTTAGGGAGACTCAGTCATATCCGAGGCAACTTGGGTGACGTAAAACTCTTCCCAAGGCGTAACCTGACCTCTGAACTAATAGAATCTCTAACCTTTCCATTTATTGGGTTAAATAATTAACAAATATGGCGACTCCGTTATGTTTTGCGTGATAACCGTGTTTGGTTTTTCGCCCTTCGAAATGAAAACCCTTCGTTTCGTTCATCACGGGGCGGGATCCTTACAGTGGCGACTCCGCTGGGGAGTAAAGTGTTTGCAAACTTCTTTTTAGAAGCTTTGAGGACACTTTTGTGTGGGTCAAACTCCCGTCCTCCGTTTTCGTTAACTTTTGTGTTTATTTTGTGTGTGCTGTGTTTCTGTTTGAATCTTCTGGAGGTGAAACTATTCTGGAAATGCAATAAACTGGGGCTTGAAGATCAGAAGTTGGAAAACTGCAAAAAAATAATTGTCAGGATGCTATAGCCGTACGGCTATGTTGGGCAGGGAACATAATGTTTCAAAATTTAACAATTTTGTGCAGGGCAGAAACATTCTGTGTCCCTTTTGCTTCTGCTTATCCAGGTTCCAAATTTACAGATTTGTTTGTGCACATTACCTTCTTCTTTTTTAGCCAAAACTTGGTTTTTAAAGCTTGGTTATGCACAAGTCTTTTTGGACATAAAATTGGGTTTTTAAGGCCTCCTTGTGCATAACCCCTTATGTAAAGATTTTGAATCCTTTTGTTGTGCACAACTTGTTTTTCAAATGGTTTTCAAAAGGATTGTTTCTTGTGAAGTTTTGATTTCAAAGGATTGTTTCTTGTGAAGTTTTGATATCAAATGGTTTTCAAAAGGATTGTTTCTTGTGAAGTTTTGATTTCAAAGAATTTTTTGGTTGTGCACAATTTGTTGTATGTACAAGTTTTGGTTGTGAGACTTGTCTTTTGGCAGTCCAGTGTGACGTAAGACCATTAGGTTCTGTGAGACTTGTCCTTGGCCGTCCGGCGTGACGTAAGTCTATTAGGTTCTGTGAGGTTTGTACCTTGGCCGTCCGGCATGGCGTAAGACCATTGGATTTTGTTGACTCGGCCGTACTTCGTAAGTCCAGGGTAGAAAGTGAAATCGTGAAAGTCCCGGCCGTACCTCGTAAGTCCAGGATGAAAGTTAAGATGTTATTGCCTCGGCAGCCCTTGGTAGGACGTAAGACCAGTATAGTCATGATTAGGTTAAGAAAACCTTTGTCCCCCGAGAGTGGCCAAGTTAGAGAAAACCTACCATTGTGATGGCATTCTAGAGGGACGTAAGACCAGTTTGTGTAGTCGACCCTCCGCCATTAGATAAGTTGACCAGTTTGTGTTGTCGACCCTCCGCCATGAGATAAGTTGACCAGTTTGTGTAGCCGACCCTCCACCATGAGATAAGTTGACTAGTTTGTGTAGGCGACCCTCCGCCATAAGATAAGTTGACCAGTTTGTGTAGTCGACCCTCCACCATGAGATAAGTTGACCAGTTTGTGTAGTCGACCCTCCACCATGAGATAAGTTGACCAGTTTGTGTAGTCGACCCTCCGCCATGAGATAAGTTGACCAGTTTGTGTAGTCGACCCTCCACCATAAGATAAGTTGACCAGTTTGTGTAGCCGACCCTCCACCATGAGGTAAGTTGACCAGTTTGTGTAGTCGACCCTCCGCCATGAGTAAAGTTGACCAAATTGACCAATATGTCCCGGCAGTCCTTAGTCGGACATAAGACCAGTTACCCTCGAGTCAAACCTCTCCTGATAGAGCCTAGTCGATCGAGCCCAGCCTCTGAGCCATACCCATTATTTGAGCCTCTGAGCCATGCCCATTCCTTGAGTCGACCCTCTCCGATAGAGCCAAGTCGATCAAGTCTAGCCTCTGAGCCATGCCCATTATTTGAGCCTCTGAGCCATGCTAGCCCCCTTAGTCAACCCTCTCCAAATAGAGCCAAGTTGACCAAGTCCGGCCTTCGAGCCATGCCTGTTTAGGAAGGGATGAATGAATATCCACCTAAGGCCCATTGGTGTGAGTAGCCTTAAAATCTCTCACCCGAACTACGTTAGTCTTGATTCCCTTGAATAGGGATACGTAGGAATCCTATACCTCTAGGTCGAGCCATAGAACAAATCGGCCAAGCCGTCCTCCCATCAGATTGGGATGCTTATTTTGTCGACAACCCCGCTTTCTTCAAAAGCGACGTTGCCGAGGGGCTCTGTAAGTACCCCAATCTAAATTTGACCTACTTTAGAGGAATTCTTGGTACCATTTAGGGATAAACCAATGGGCCAGGACCTCACTAGGATAAACCTAATATTCCAGGACTGAACTGGAATTAAACTTAGAAAAATACAGAAGCTCGCCAAGTCGAGTCGTACGGATGGTTTGGGTACTTGAGGGGTTGAGCCGTACGGCTATATTGGGCACCCTCATTCCCTATAAATTGAACCCCATGCTGATCATTTTAGGGGGGGGGAGTAAACATTTTGTGTGTTGATACTCTGCCAGTTTGAGAGCAAAAACTGTGAGTGATACACATTTGAGTGAAAAGTGAGGAAGATAGGCCATAAACATCATAGGTGAAGCCTCCTTCTCCCCATCTTCTTCTTCATATCAAACTCTTTTTGTTATTGTTCATATTACTTGTTTACTTTGTGTTATTTCTTGTTATTCTTGCAAGCCTTGTCCATCTCAAGCACTTTACATTTCTTGCAAGTCTTTTTCCATTTCAAGCAATATATATATATATATATATATATATACAAGTCTTGTCTTCTCAAGCTATATATATTATTGTTATATATATGTATTATGAATATATATGTACATTGGAACCAAATCATGAGGTGATTCGAGGTTCCCTTCATACCTAGTGTATGATTGTGGGGTAAAACCTAAAGATGATCATGGTTTGTTAAGTTTTATGTTGATTTTGTTCTTGTTTGGCCATGAGAGTCATGATTGGGTGATAAAGTTTCAATCTTTATCATCCCAACCATGACCTAGCCATAAAATCACCAAGTATGGGACATAAAGATCCAATATTTATGTTACATTTTTGTTTCTAAAGACTTAATCTTGCACAATAAGTCCATTTTGATGGTAAAGTTTTAATCTTTACTCATCAAATGGTCATTTTGGCCCAAAGGGCATGTTCATCAACTTTCTCAAAATTTCCCCAATGATTTTCTTGATCACACCCAAAACCTTTGTTTTTGGTGTCTAATTTGTGATCAATGACATAGGGATGATTAAATCCATGTTTTTGTTGAAGAAAATACTGAAAATGATCAACACAGTCCAGTTTCTGCAAGAACACTCTATTTTGCCTGAAACTGGACAGTTTTCTGATAAACTGTCAAAAACCCCTGGAATGCTCTCCCTAGCCGTACGGCTACTTTGGCCAGGGAGTGAATTTTCCAGTTTCTTCCCTTTCTGACTGAAATGTTTGCAAAATAACCCTTTTCTATTAAATAATTAACCAGTTTTGTTAAAATGTCAGTTTCTCCCATTTTTGAAATACACACACACACATGCACGATTGTTAACTAACGTTAGGGAGAATGGGTCCTATCCGAGGCGAATTGGGTGACGTAAAATTCTTCCCAAGGCGTAACCTGACCTCCGAACTAATAGAATCTCTAACCTTCCATTTGTTGAGTTAAATAATTAACAAATGTGGCGACTCCGTTATGTTTTGCATGATAACCGTGTTTGGTTTTTCTCCCTTCGAAATGAAAACCCTTTGTTTCCTTCGTCACGGGGCGGGATCCTTACACTTTGACACTAATTTCTTTGAAGTGTGGTTGAGGTCTTCCAGCAGCTTCTTCTCTGACTGGAGTTCTTGGAGGGGATGGATCTCGGTAGATTGGAGACGGCAATGATGATATATCGGCATCTTCCAAGTCTAGGGCAACAAAACTTACATCGGCATCTTCATCTGCGTAGGCATCTTCGTCTGTGTCAGTTTCATACCAAACCGGCAAGGCCTTTTCTGTTCTTTCATCGGCAATAAAGCTTCGAGACTTAGGATGTCTCTTGCTAAATGACTTCCTCATATACTCATATTTTGGTTGAGGACATTTGGAAGCAAAGTGACCAGGTTTTATGCAGTTAAAGCAGACGAGATCACCTTTGTTGTTCTTTCCATCGGTAGCACTTGTAGAGGGTTTGTTGTAACTTGCTGGTTTTTGAAATGCTGGTGTGAATGGTTTTTTTTGCTGATAGCTTCCTTTCTGCATTCTTTTGAAGTCTTTGAACCTTTTGTAGTTCCTAGCGAAGGCGACAAATTTCGTCTTCTTCCATACGTTTATCTGAGGTTACTTCTGGGGTTTTGGAACTGCAGGTTGTTTGATGGGGGTCTATAGGAGGGAATTTGTTTGAAAGGAAGGATATCTGTGACTGAGCTGATAGAGACAAGTTTTTGAAATTTTTATCGAGAACGTTAAGTTTTTGCAGTTCTCTCTCATACATAAATAGACTAGACACAAGATTCTGAATAGAAGTCTTGTTTAAGTCTCTCACTTCTCTAATAGCAGTGACCTTGGTATGATACTCATTTCCCAAAGAACTTAGAAAATGAATATTTAGGTCTTTCATAGTATAAACCTTACCTAATGAAGCACATAAATTACTTACCTCGCAGAATCTGTCGTAGGTACTCCTTAGTGATTCACCATCTTGTTTCTTGATAGATTCAAACTCAGCAATGCAATCGTAGAGTCTGTTGTCCTTCACCTTCTCATCACCTTCGAAGTATGCAAGGAGCTTATTCTTGCATTCTTGAGCCGTGGAGCACAAGTCAATGAGTTTGTATTGCTTGTCATCCAAACCATAAGAGATAATGTGGCATGCTTTTCCATCTAGGGCAGCTGAAAGTTTGTCATCCTCGTTCCATTCCTCTCTTGGTTTTTCAACCAGAGTTTTTTCAATCTAAGCATGGGTTTCTTGTTCAGTGTCACGATCAGCATGTTGTGTCAGCGGTGTGGAGGGAATAGGTCGGTAGGTGGTTGAGACTTTTAATGGAATGATAGGACCACCTTCTATTACCTTCATCAACCGGTCATCGATTGAGTTCATATACTTTATCATACGAGATTTCCAGACACCAAACTCATTGACATTCAGCAACGGGATGGTGGTGATGTTGAATGACTACATGATTTTTCTTGCCATGGTATCGGCAAACAAGCTGCGAAGCTTGGAAATTTCTTTCAAAATCCTAAGCTCTGATACCAATTGTTAGGCCCAATTGGTAGGAAAATAGGATAGAGAGGGGGGGTGAATAGCCTAATTAAAACTTTTTCAAAGAAACACTTTATAAATGCAAAGTCACTTATCAGTTTGCAAACAATTATCAGTAAGCGCAGCGGAGAAGATATGACTTAGTTTAACTCACACAAAACAGTACGAAAAGGTTTTGAGAGCTTGGTTTAACACAAAGTGATTTCCAAAAGTTTAATGCAGTTTCAAGAGATTGGTAAATAGAAATGACAATGAATCAGTAAGAACAATAATGATCTGCTGGTGATAGAGTTCCAACCGGCAAGGACAAAGTAGGTAACAGGGGACACAATGATTTGGAGAGGTTTACAGTGTAAATACTTCTACGTCCTCTACCAAGTTTAGTCATAACTTGGATTTGGGTTAAGAGCACTATTAGATATCCCTAGTCTATTACAAGCACGGCTTTACCGGATACAAAGACTAAGTTCTAGAGATCACTAATGGATCGTGATACAAATACTGACCAAGTGTTTTTGAGCAGCAAGTCAAAGAGAACTTATCTCACTCAGGTGGGTGTGTGAATAACTCAAGCAAGATATTCCTTAGAATAATCTAGTTCGGGAATACTTACAATGTTGATGAGTTTGTGCACAAGTGTATGTCCTAATAAATGTTCTAATGATTATCTGGACAGAATGTTTGAGCTTCAATGAATGCTCTAAACAATCAACTCTCTTCAATGCACTATTTTCACCAACCTTCTTCAATGCTATAAGTCCTCTATTTATAAGAGGAGTTAATGACTTGAGTCTTGTAGAAGAAGGCTTGAAATTTGAATTTCCAGCCGGGTAGTTGAGGATCATTAAATGCGGTATCTTTTGCATTAATGGCGGGGATTTGAAGTACATGCATGCTTGGAAAAGTCTGATGGGTAAAGACCCCTTTGTCTCAACCGGTTACCTGTAAAAAGCAAGTAGAGATAGAGTAGAGCTAAAAATAGCTATGTGTCAAACGGCGCAGTAATCATGACAGAGCACATAAACTACTTTCAGATAAAACAGTACAAAAAGGATAAAGACAATCGGTAAAGGAATTTAAGGTAGAACAATGAAACCTGACTACCAGTTCAGTCCAGACTGTCCTTGCTGATTGATGAGTCAAACTGAGAGTAAGTTGATCGGCAACTTTGAGTGCTGGTCTGCCGATTTTGTTTCCTCTAGCTGGGTTGCCTTGTTTGAAAAGTTGTTGTACACCCGTGCTGGTCACAAAGAATCCTATCGGTACCTTAGAAGGGTTCTAATAAAATTGGGGGATCCTAAGTGTTGAACATGATTGGGATTAAGCAATTCTAGGACCTATACATATATTTGAGAAACACATACAAATGGCATTGATCCGATCAATTCATTTGAGCATGGCCATGCATTTCATCAATACCATTCATCGAGTGACCCAAGCTTGACATCTCTTTTGACAAGGAAAAAAATCCCTTCTTGGCTTATTACTCTTTCTTAGATGATCTCGGTTATGCCAATCATATCCTTTATAGCTACCCGGTTAAAGGTAATGTTTGAATATGTCAAAACGTAATGTTAATCATGTGAAAGATTGTAATAATCTCAGGTCTAAAGATTCAAGTGATATAACTATATGAGATTCATTATGACATTTGACCATGACAGAAATTTCATAAGGGGTCAGTCTAGTATTTGTTCTCCAACAAATACCCATAAGTCTGTTTGTATCGTATGCACATACTCATCATATGATTTTTCCATTAAACTTATACTAGTAATTAATCATAATTACTAGAGATGAAGATTATTATAAAAAATATGCAAAAGATATAATAATCAAACATTCAATATCTTTATTAAAGCAAAAAGCAAATGATAACATTAATTGTTCAAATAACGTGTCTAGGGAATACACACTAACAGTTACATCATAACCTTGCGCCTTATATAAGTTAATCCTATTTAGACCAGCTTACACGTCATCTTTCAAGTTGTTGAACTTGTTCATTAGTAAATTCTTCAGTACATGAAACCTGTCTCTGAACTCATTGTTATGCTCAACTATATTTGAAATTCCTTTGCTCACATCTTACGAATCTTGGCTTTGTTCTCTCTGTCTCTATTATATGCTATTTTGAGCACATTAATGTGGCTATGGAGAGATTGTTCAGCGGTCTGAATGAGCTCCAGGAAATAATCTAATTGCTTTAAGTCTTTCTATAGGCGCAAATGTTTCATCATAGTAAGTTCCTTCTTGTTTCCTATAGCCTTACGTAACCAACCTTTCTTTGTTTCTTATGATTTTTCCATTCTCATCCATCTTGTTTTTTAATACCCATTGTGTTCTAATAACTCCTTGATCATGAGGTCTGGGGACTAAGGTCCAAACCTTTCAATGTTCAAATTGGTTGAGTTTTTCTTGTATAGCAACAACCCAACATGGATCTTAGAGCGCTTCATCAATCTTCTTTGGTTCGATTTGAGAGATAAATGGGTGATAAATCATAAAAGTTTGATGCTCTCCTAGTTCGAACCCTTACATGAAGATTACCAATAATATTTGTAGTTGGATGGTCTCTAACTTCACAAACCTCATGAGGTAAGTTGGTTTGAGTTGCAGGAATACACAACTTATTGTTCAGGTGCATGAGTGTAAGTACCCCAATCTGAAATTGACCAACTTTAGAGGAATTCTTGGTGCCATTCAGGGATAAACCGATGGGCCAGGACCTCACTAGGATAAACCAAACACTCCAGGACTGTTCTGGAATAAACCTTAGAAAAATCCTGAAGCTCGCCAGACTGAGCCGTACGGATGGTTTGGGTACCTGAGGGACCTAGCCGTACGGCTGGTTTGGGTACCCTCAGTCCCTATAAATTGAACCCTAGGCTGATCATTTCAGGGGGGGGGGAGAAATGTTTTATAAGCTGATACTCTGCCAGTTTGAGAGCAGAAAGTGAGTGATATATACATTTGAGTGAAAAGAGAGGAAGATATTCATAACCATCATAGGTGAAGCCTCCTTCTCCCCATCTTCTTCTTCATCTCAAACTCTTTTATTATTGTTCATATTATTGCTCATTCTTATGTTATTTCTTATTATTCTTTCAAGCCTTGTCCATTCCAACACTTTACATTCCATTGAAAGTCTTGTCCATTTCAAGCACTATATATATATATATATATATATATATATATATATATATATATATATATATATATATATATATACAAGTCTTGTCCTCTCAAGCTATATATTATGATTATATATGTATATTGGAACCAAATCATGAGGTGATTCAAGGTTCCCTTCATGCCTAGTGTGTGATTATGGGATAAAACCTAAAGATGATCATGATTTGTTAAATTTCATATTGATTTTGTTCTTGTTTGGCCATGAGAGTCATGATTGGGTGATAAAGTTTCAATCTTTATCATCCCAACCATGACCTAGCCATAAATCACCAAGCATGGGACATAAAGATTCAATCTTTATGTTATATTTTTGTCCCTAAAGGTTTAATATTGCATCATAAGTCCATCTTGATGGTAAAGTTTCAATCTTTACTCATCAAATGGTCATTTTAGCCCAAAGGGCATGTTCATCACCTTTTTCTTAAATTTACCCAATGATTGCCTTGATCACACCCAAAACCTTTGTTTTTGGTGTCCAACTAGTGATCAATGACATAAGGATGATTTAATCCATGTTTTTTGTTAAAGAAAATAACTGAAAATGATCATCTCAGTCCAGTTTCAGCAAAAACACTCTGTTTTGCCTGAAATTGGACATTTTTCTGATAAACTGTCAAAAATCCCGGGAATGCCCTCCCCATCCATACGGCTACTTTGGCTAGGGAGTGCATTTTTCAGTTTCTTCCCTTTCTAGTCAGAATGTTTGCAAAATAACCCTTTTCTGGTAAATAATTAACCAGTTTTGCTAAAAGTCAGTTTCTCCCATTTTTGAAACACACACACACACACACATGCACTTTGTTAACTAAATTTAGGGAGACTCGGTCCTATCTGAGGCGACTTGGGTGATGTAAAACTCTTCCCAAGGCGTAACCTGACCTCCGAACTAATAGAATCTCTAAACTTTCCATTTGTTGGGTTAAATAATTAACAAATGTGGCGACTTCGTTATGTTTTGCGTGATAACCGTGTTTGGCATTTCGCCCCCATACTCGTCGCGTTTCCGGATGGGGAGGGATCCTTACAGTGAAGACTCTGCTGGGGAGTAAAATGTTTGCAAACTTCTTTTTAGAAGCTTTGAGGACACTTTTGTGTGGGTCAAACTCCCGTCCCCCGTTTTCGTTAACTTTTGTGTTTGTTTTGTGTGTGCTGTGTTTCTGTTTGAACCTTCTGGAGTGGAAACTGTTCTGGAAATGCAATAAACTGGGGTTTGATGATCAGAAGTTGAAAAACTACAAAAAATAATTGCCAGCATGCTATAGCCGTATGGCTATGTTGGGCAGGGAACAGAATGTTTCAAAATTTAACCATTTTGTGCAGGGCAGAAACATTCTGTGTCCCTTTTGCTTCTGCTTATCCAGGTTCCAAATTTACAGATTCGTTTGTTCACATTACCTTCTTCTCTTTTAGCCAAAACTTGGTTTTTTAAAGCTTGGTTATGCACAAGTCTTTTGGACATAAAATTGGGTTTTTAAAGCCTCCTTGTGCATAACCCTTTTTGTAAAAAAATTTGAATCCTTTGTTGTACACAACTTGTTTTGCAAATGGTTTTCAAAAGAATTGTTTTTCTTGAAAAATCTTGATTTCAAAGGATTCTTTGGTTGTGCACAATTTGTTGCTTGTACAAGTTTTGGCTTTGTTTGTTCATATGTTCTTGCTTGATTGCTTGTGTAAATAGCTTATTCATGCTTGCTCATATTTGTTGATTATGTTCATATGTTGATCATACATTGCTCATGATGTTAAAACGGATTGAAAATCTCAATTTTGACTCAAAAGGGAACATAGAATGGCTTCACACAATGCGCACTCGACCTTGCACATTCCAAATACCCTTTAAACCCGGGATGGATGCCAGATGCCGCTTGATTGGTGCTTTTATGCCCTTCTAGCACATACGGGTCCATTCCACCTCCCCTTCCGAGCCGAGTCAACCACACTTGTCCGTGACACACAAATACTGTGACTCCGGTTGGTTTTTGGTCTAGCTCACGTTACCACGTCCCTAATGCGTGTCTAAGGTTAATCGTGGCCAAGTTGATGCCAGAGTCACGACTCGTTGTGAAAGCAAGTGTGACCAAGGTCGTCCTCGACCCGGTCCTTGACTTGTACACCATAATTAACCTAAGTCATGTATTAAGGATAGGGTGACACCGTGTTGTCAAGCCATAATGAATTGTTCATACTAATCATCCTTAAGACCATGGATAATATTCGAGAGCCCTCATCAAAGATGAGGTTATACCAGAAGTCCCTTAAGTCCCTAAGACGAATCTCGATCTTAACCGGGGCTTAATCATGATTGGAATGGCTCACACATTGGGAACCTTGCGATGCACTAGAACCTAGGTTTGTTTCTTTCGGTCGGTGGAAGCCGCTTGCCCTATAGAAGTGTGCAAGACAGGCGAAAAACGAGGGGTCTATAGGCGTAGTGATGGCCTCCACTGATCCAGGATTTAGATTAGTTACGAAAAAGAAGAGAAATATTTTCCAACCATGTAGGAATAAAAATGCTTTTTAAGTAAACTTGAATGAATGAATAATCACACATTACATGCGTTTGCTCCTTTCTTGCCTCTTGTCTTTGACGCATCACATTCTTGCGTTAGCAAACAGCATTTCGTTAAGTCTTTGGACGGATCCCCGTTACCCTCCGAGACCTGTGTTAAGGCATTTTGTTAAGTCTTTGGGCGGATCCCCGTTATCCTCTAAGACCTCCGTTAAGGCATTTCGTTAAGTCTTTGGACGGATCCCCGTTATCCTCCAAGACCTACGTTAAGGCATTTCGTTAAGTCTTTGGACGGATCCCCGTTATCCCCCAAGACCTCCGTTAAGGCATTTAGTTAAGTCTTTGGACGGATCCCCGTTATCCTCCAAGACCTACCTTAAGGCATTTCGTTAAGTCTTTGGACGGATCCCAGTTATCCTCCAAGAAGCCGGTGAAATCTTTGGATAGATCCTCGTTATCCTCTAAGGCACCCGTTAAATCTTTGGTAGGATCCCAGTTATCCTCCAAGAAGCCAGTGAAATCTTCGGACGGATCCCCGTTATCTTCTAAGACCCCCGTAAATCTTTGGATAGATCCCCGTTATCCTCCAAGATGTTCCTTAAACCCTTAGGCGTTGTCCCCTAGGTCCCTGTTGAGATTTTCGTTAAACCCCTAGGCGTCATCCCCTAGGTCCCCTTTTTGAGATTCTCATCAAATCCCTAGGAGTAGTCCCCTAGGAAGTCAAGTCCTTGGGAGGATCCCCGTTATCTTCTAAGGAGCCGGTCAAGTCTTTGAATCAATCCCCCGTTGCCCTCTAAGAAGTCGGCTACAACCATGGATTCGAGATCCCATTTGATCCCGTTCACCTTTCACCCATAGGTCTAAGCCTAGCGGTCGTGTCCCATTTGTAGCATGAGCATCCACCCAATGATTACCTGAGCCTAAGTTGCATTATGGCTCTGCTGCAGTGAGAATGAAGTGGAAAAGAGCACCGTGTCACCGCCTATTCCGCATTGAGTCCGAGGGTTCCTTAGCCGCTACAATCCCTCCACGCCGGAACCTTAGAATGACCGGCTCAGAGGAAAATAGTTGGGAAAGCAATGCCGCAAATGGTCAGACCAGCCCAACCAATGAAGAGTTGCTCCGAGCTTTGAAAGCCTCCAGGGCTCGGGAAGAGATTACCAGGAAACACTATGAGGAAGCATGAGACTGGTTTGTCGGGACAATGAGATGAAAAGGCGTTAAGGTTTTGTTTCAGACGGACGGGTCCTTCGTTGAGGTTTCTGACCATGAGGAAGGGGTCAAAACCACACAACCTCCAAGTCACAACCAAACTCCACCCCCTCAACCTTACGAAAACACCAAATCCCCTCACTCTCCGTTTCAACACATCACCACTCAAAGCTTGCCTCCCACCCAAGCTCCATACACCCCGCCTTACCCCGGATCTAACATTCTCTTTGGGTTGCCTCCTATAAACACCCATGTCTCACTGATCATGCCTCAACCATTACTCCCACGAGGTCTTCCTAATTATACTCCCTCTCAGTTTGAGGTCGCCAATCAAATCCCAAGAACTCAGTCACCATATGTGGATAATTGGCCAACCACTGGATTCCGAGGTGACCCGTATCATTTCTACGGTCCGAGACCTTTTGGACCACAAGTTCATTACGCACCTCTGAGGTACATGCGAACAACCAGGGTTATATGCCTCCACCCCTCCACCCCCGCAGGATCCTCTCAATCATCTATTGGGAAGGAGAAAGCAAATGGAAGTTCAGTATGAAAGGACACTCAATGAGCACCCCTATTCATTGAATAGTAATGATTCTCATCCCCGCCGCGCTCCGACCAACAATGGAAGAAGAGCCAAACGCCAATGCAGACCCCGTTTCATAAGGTTTGAGGATTTTGGAATGCCTATAAGCAAGGTATTTGAGATATTGGTTAAGGAAGGCTCGCAAATCCTCTTGTCAACTTCCAACCCAAAAAACCTGAGAAGTATCTCGATGTTAACAAGAAGTGTGCCTTCCACAGTTACCATGGATACAATACCGACGAGTGCCCTGCTGTGAAACGTATCATTCTGGGTTTGATTGGGGAAGGAAAGCTTGAACCCCCTCATGCCTCTGCCACAGCCAACAGCCCGAGTGTCAACGTGCTTGGGATCGAGAGATCTAATCCTGTGACTTCTCCAAGGATCAACAAATGGAGTGGTATCTGCCCCAAGAGA
Organism: Campanula takesimana; assembly: GCA_026119855.1. Taxonomy (NCBI): domain Eukaryota; kingdom Viridiplantae; phylum Streptophyta; class Magnoliopsida; order Asterales; family Campanulaceae; genus Campanula; species Campanula takesimana. Next base: position 178,413 of record JAOWBW010001459.1, read on the forward strand.
AAGGAGACCGTGGTTGACGGAGTCACCAACCCCAAAGTAGGAGAGCCAGTTTCGGGAAGGTTGACAAATTCAGCAAAGCCAAAGGGTCAATGGCACGGAAAATGTCTGCAGGGCTAAATGCTCTGGGTTGGGAAATTGATGGTGTTGTGGTCACCGTAACAGAGAGCAAAATCTTAAAACCCCTTCCACAGACCTCCCCTCATGAAAGGTCAAAGTCCACTGTTAGAATGTGTAATAAGCCTTTAAGGAAAGTCAGTTAAGATGTCTGTTAGGTCTAGTTAGAATCTTGACTCCCCTGTTAGTGCTATGTGGTGACCCTTTTGAATCCATTGTCAATTTTCTTAATGAAATTATTATTATCATTACTACATTGTCAAAAGTTTACATAAAAAATGTGTGTGAATCTTTTACTCAAATAAAAAAAATGTGTGTGTGTCAATCCTTATAAAAAGGAAAAAAAATGTGTGAGTCTTTTGCTCAAATAAAAAATGTGTGTCAATCCTCATTAAGAAAAAATGGAGATCGAGTTTTCTTAAAATAAAAGGTCAACTCTTTTCTAAAAAGCTAATCCTCTAATGAGGCGTTCCTCTCAAATCGTGGTTATAATTTCACCTTGGGGTTTAAAATGCTAAAGTCCTTTGTGGTCTTGTCCACCGGAAACATAGACCAAGGAGCCCACATCCGAATTGGCGCCCACATGAACAAGAAGATCAAAACAATTTGGGACACCGCCCACAAGGAGAGGCCCATGCTTCGAAAGCCCAAGGGTGGGTACATCAAATGGAGAACCATACCCTCGCCGAATTCTATGCATGAGGTTACGCACCTCGGAAGGAAGTCACCAAAAGGAGATGGCCAAAGACGAACTCGGTAATTGCAATGCCAAGCCAAATGGAAGCCTCGCGACATCTTTCCTGATGACACGGAGCCCGAGTTCCCCGTGGAAGACATGGAATGTGCCGCCGACAACCCCTCCAACAATTGAGGAAGAAAATGGACCATCGCACTTTATAGGAACCCATTCCCAAAAAAAAAAAAAAAAAAAAAAGAGTGATGAGTCTTCCGACCTCGTAGGATCTAGACTTTCATCAAAGTCCGTCCCGGACTGTGTCTTTTTATTTTTGCAAAGGTCCGCACTTGGACATATATATACAAAGTTATCTCAATAAAAGAGTCATTTTCATTCTCTTGACTCTAGACTTGAGACATTATTTGCAATATACATTTACTCTTGAAATTGCCTTGCTTGTTATGATCAATTGATTGCTACGTCCCTAAAATGATGAATTGACTTCTAAGCATACTAGTCAATGACGACTCATTAAGGACGAATGGACCTAACACGAGTGAAAAATGCTAAATTCAAACAATTAATCTTGATGTGAATAAATGTTGTGATCAATTGGCATGAAGAAACCATTAATGGCAAGTCTTCCCTCATACACTTCCCCGATACACAACTCGATACACCTTTCTGAGACAAATTCCTGATGCACATCAAAGGCATCCCGAGACAGTGAAAAGGTGAGGACGTTGTTTCTCAACCACCAAGATTAAACCGTGATTGCACGTGCGCAACCAAGAAAAGGGCTTCCCGGATCGTCAAAATCAAAGCTAGAATAGATAAAGGGCTGCAGGAAAGCCAATGCCCAAGATAGCAAGCTGGGGCTAATGTTTACCTCCTCCCTCAAAAAAAAAAAAAAAAAAAAAGAAGAGAAGAGGAAAAGGAAATGAATGTATGGAAAAAAGGGAAGGAAATGGTGAAAACAAAGTTTGCCTCAAAAGGAGTTCACACCAAAGAGGGTTCACCCCAAGAGGTCCATCTCAAGGAGTTCACCCAAAGCAAAGTGAGCAACAACGTCCTCCGAGACAACAACAAAAGAAAGCCAACTTCAGCAAAAGACGGCCTCATGGCCGAACTACGGCGACCTGAGCTCTTCACATTGAGGGGAACGTAGGCAACCTTCGGGTCCGGTCATAGCATGAAATGAATCCATCAAACATCGGTCCTCCCAAAATGACCCGGTTCTCTTCCCTTGGTCCCATCAATGACCAATTTCCCATATAATGACCAATTCTCCTGAACGCATTTTGATCTTGCCATTGATCGAATCTTAATCTCAATTGATCACAGCATTTGCACATGTTAAAGCTAATTGCTTGTTATAATCTTGACTTAATAATGAACATGGTCCATTCCAGCAATCATTTTGATGATATTAACTGAGGCCAATTTCAAATGTCTCAACGAGTCTTCTTCTCTACATCTTAGGAAAGAGCTAAACACTTGTATTCTGTCAAGCAAGGGCTTCCTCCCGTTTCATCATACATTGTTCATCAACATAAAGGGACTCTCTCCCACCTAAATAAAGGCCCTTGCATGTTTCCTCCAAAAATATATTGAGTCCCCGTCCCGTCGAGTCGGCTGGATCACTCATGAAAAAAAAAAGAGAGAAAAATAGAAAGAAAGGCACCAAAAAATTAGCCCGCTAGGTTGAAAACCCACAGGGGCGGCCTAGGTAAAAAACAGGGTGTGCCATGAAAGACGCAAAAAAGTAGCCCGCTAGGTTAAAAACCCGCAAGGGCGGCCTAGGCAAAAGAAAAGGTACGTCATGAAAAAGGGACGGGTTCCTAACCTCAATCCAAAGGTCAGAAGATGATATTGGGGCTACTCCGCCATCGACACCGACAAAGACATGGGGCTATGCCAGCATCGATGCCAACAAGGACATGGGGCTACCCAACATTGATGACTACAAGGACATGGGGCTACCCCAACATCGACGACAAAAGGGTTCTCTACTCCCGATCGCTCCTGAGAAATGGACAAAGCTCCAAAGGACTTTATGCATCAAAAACCTCATGGTTAAGTTAAAATCAAAATTTGACTGACATGCTTCATTAAAAGATTCACCTTGAGGAATGAGCACTTTGGAAATTTGCCCTTTTGGCACCATGCTTTTGATAAAAGATGTGTTTTTCCCCTTTCAAGTCGCGTCGGGCACTTGAGGGTGCGTTTTGTGAAAAAATTGTGTTTTTTCCCTTTCAAATCGCGTTGGGTATTTGAGAGTGTATTTTGAATGTTGTGTCGTCCCCCTTTCAAGTCGCGTCGGGCAGTTGAGGGTGTGTTTTGTGAAAAAATTGTGTTTTTTCCCTTTCAAATCGTGTTGGGCATTTGAGGGTTGAGGGTGTATTTTGAATATTGCGTTGTCCCCCTTTCAAATCGCGTCGGACATTTGAGGGTATGTTATGTTTTGGTCCGTCCCTTTTCAAATCGCGTTGGGCATTTGAGGGTGTATCTTGAATTTTGTGTTGTCCCCTTTCAAATTGCATGGGCATTTGAGGGTGTGTAAAAAGAATGATTTTCCAAAACTTTGGACTTTTGCATCCAACAATGTACCTTAAGGGTCGCCCCTAGGCTTTTCCCGGTATCAAGAAAATGTGTCAAACGTGCCATAGAGTAGTGTTGACCAAATCCAAGCCTCGACACGAAGTGGTCACTTTTAGGCTAGTCCTTGTCCCAGTTTCTCCGTCAACCTCCCGTGAGTTAAAGTTGACCGAAGCGTTTAGGATGACCAAGTAAGAGTCAAACCATTTGGTTGCGCGGGCAGTCCGGCGTGACGTAAGCCCATTTGATTTGTAAGGAGTTGTCAGCAGTCCTTTGTAAGTCTAGATTAGGAATGTGAAAATTGTGAAAGTCCTGGTCGTGCGCCCAGGACGAAATATGAAAATTGTGAAAGTTTTGGTCGGAAATATGTTGTGAAAGTCCTGGTCGTGCGCCCAGGATGAAATGTGGAAATCGTGAAAGTCCTGGTCGTGCGCCCAGGATGAAATGTGAAAATCGCGAAAGTCTTGGTCGTGCGCCCAGGATGAAATGTGAAAATTGCGAAAGTCCTGGTCGTGCGCCCAGGATGAAATGTGAAAATTGCGAATGTCCTGGTCGTACGCCCAGGATGAAATACGAAAATTGCGAAAGTCCTGGTCGTGCGCCCAGGATGAAATACGAAAATTGTGACAGTCCTGGTCGTGCGCCCAGGATGAAAATTAAGGATTAAGTTCCATAGGTTTGAGTAGCCTTAAACTCTTCACCTGAACTACGTTAGGCTTGATTCCCCACGAGGGGATACGTAGGAATCCTATACTTCTAGGTCCATAGAACCAAATCGGCCAAGCCGTCCTCCCATCGGATTGGGATGCTTATAGGTTTGAGTAGCCTTAAACTCTCTCACCCGAACTACGTTAGGCTTGATTCCCCACGAGGGGATACGTAGGAATCTTATACTTCTAGGTCCATCCATAGAACCAAATCGGCCAAGCCGTCCTCCCATCGGATTGGGATGCTTATAGGTTTGAGTAGCCTTAAACTCTCTCACTCGAACTACGTTAGGCTTGATTCCCCACGAGTGGGATACGTAGGAATCCTATACCTATAGGTCCAACCATAGAACCAAATCGGCCAAGCCGTCCTCCCATCAGATTGGGATGCTTATTTTGTCGACAACCCCGCTTTCTTCAAAAGCGATGTTGCCGAGGGGCTCTGCAAGTACCCCAATCTGAAATTGACCAACTTTAGAGGAATTCTTGGTGCCATTCAGGGATAAACCGATGGTCCAGGACCTCACTAGGATAAATGAAACATTCCAGGACTGTTCTGGAATAAACCTTAGAAAAATCCTAAAGCTCGCCAGACTGAGCCGTACGGATGGTTTGGGTACCTGAGGGACCTATCCGTACGGCTAGTTTGGGCACCCTCAGTCCCTATAAATTGAACCCTAGGCTGATCATTTCAGGGGGGAGAAAACTTTTTATGAGCTGATACTCTGCCAGTTTGAGAGCAGAAAGTGAGTGATATATACATTTGAGTGAAAAGAGAGGAAGATAGGGCATAACCATCATAGGTGAAGCCTCCTTCTCCCCATCTTCTTCTTCATCTCAAACTCTTTTATTATTGTTCATATTATTGCTCATTCTTGTGTTATTTCTTATTATTCTTGCAAGCCTTGTCCATTCAAGCACTTTACATTCTATTGAAAGTCTTGTCCATTTCAAGCACAATATATATATATATATATATATATATATATATATATATATATATATATATATATACAAGTCTTGTCCTCTCAAGCTATATATTATGATTATATATGTATATTGGAACCAAATCATGAGGTGATTCAAGGTTCCCTTCATGCCTAGTGTGTGATTATGGGATAAAACCTAAAGATGATCATGATTTGTTAAATTTCATATTGATTTTGTTCTTGTTTGGCCATGGGAGACATGATTGGGTGATAAAGTTTTAATCTTTATCATCCCAACCATGACCTAGCCATAAATCATCAAGCATGGGACATAAAGATTCAATCTTTATGTTATATTTTTGTTCCTAAAGGTTTAATCTTGCATCATAAGTTCATCTTGATGGTAAAGTTTCAATCTTTACTCATCAAATGGTCATTTTAGCCCAAAGGGCATGTTCATCACCCTTTTCTTAAATTTCCCCAATGATTGTCTTGATCACACCCAAAACCTTTGTTTTTGGTGTCCAACTAGTGATCATTGACATAGGGATGATTTAATCCATGTTTTTTGTTAAAGAAAATAACTGAAAATGATCATCTCAGTCCAGTTTCAGTAAAAACACTCAGTTTTGCCTGAAACTGGACAGTTTTCTGATAAACTGTCAAAAATCCCTGGAATGCCCTCCCCATCTGTACGGCTACTTTGGACGGGGAGTGCATTTTTCAATTTCTTCCCTTTCTGGTCAGAATGTTTGCAAAATAACCCTTTTCTGTTAAATAATTAACTAGTTTTGCTAAAAGTCAGTTTTTCCCATTTTTGAAATACACACACACACATGCACTTTGTTAACTAACGTTAGGGAGACTCGGTCCTATCCGAGGCGACTTGGGTGACGTAAAACTCTTCCCAAGGCGTAACGTGACCTCCGAACTAATAGAATCTCTAACATTTCCATTTGTTGGGTTAAATATTTAACAAATGTGGCGACTCCATTATGTTTTGCGTGATAACCGTGTTTGGCGTTTCGCCCCATACTCGTCGCGTTTCCGCGCGGGGCGGGATCCTTACAATGAGGAGATGGATTTCCTTGAGGTTGATCCTGATCTCGATTTTGATTTTGATTTTGTGCAGGTACATTTTTTAGGGACACACCTGTCACAACATTCTCAGCAGAATCATCAGAATCATTTGGAGCCAAATGTGGCTTAAATATGTTCGTCAAATGTAACATGGACATATTTTACAATTATAGTAGTAGTTCTATTAAAAACACAAAAAACTTTAAAATGATTGGCATACCAAAAAAAATACCTTAATATGTTTTGGCGTAGAATTTACCTCTATATTATTTTCCATTATAGGGGATATAGCATTATATATTTACAGCAAAAAATCTTGAAGAAAGCTATGTTGGGTGCTCTTCCTCTCCAAAGTTCATATGGAGTTTTGTTGTAGGTTTTGTTGATGAGGGTTCTATTCTGAGTAAAGCATGTATCGTTGACAACGTCAGCCTAAAAATAAATTGGAAGTTTAGCTTCTACTATCATTGTCTTTCTAACATCAATCAACGTTCTATTCTTCTTTCCACAACACCATTTTGTTCAAGAACTCCAGCAGTAGAAAAATTATGATCTATTCCATGGTCATCACAATATTGAGCAACACCGTTATTCTTGAACTCAGTACTATTATCTAATCTTATTCTCACGATGTCTTCTTTTTGAGTTAGGAGTTTCTAAATAGGCCATTCAAGATATCATAGAAGTCATCTTAGGATATCTTTATTTCAACCGATGTATACATTGAGTAGTCATCCTCCATGACTAAGGTATATTTTTTTCTTATAAATCTTGAAGTGGTGAGAGGTCCAAGCAAGTCTATGTGAAGCAGTTGTAAACATCGTAAAGGTGAAGGTGCAGTCTTGCTGGAGAAAGACTGCTTAAGTTGTTTACCAAGTTTGCACACTGTTGTGAGCGCGCGTGTCCTTTTCGATTTGGTTGCCATAGTTTGTTTGGAAGGGCTTGATTGTTGCTCGATTGTTGTGAGTCACCACCATGTTTAACGGAACATGGACCGTGAGATTCTTGCAATCCACCCGATCTAGGATCAGTCTTTCTTACGAAATCATCATCATCATCATCAAAATTTTACATTCATGTACAAAAGAAGCCAAATAAATAATTTCTTATTTATTTGTAATGTCGGATCATGTGCTTCGAGACTATACCCATGAATTGGAGAGGCTCTAGGCTGATCCTTTTGATGGAATCACACTACTTCAAAGCAAAGAAGGAGATGAGAAGAGAGGAAAACAAAGGAATTACCTAAGCGTTCCTCGAGAATCCTATGGATGGCCTTGACTAAAGGCCTTGATGATCCCAAAAAAACTTGACTTGAAGGGTGTTATGGAGTGGTGAATTTCATGGGTGAGGGAGGAGGACTGATTATGAGTGTGTTAACGGCCTTGGGGCTGTCAATAATGATTGTCCATCGATGATTACCCTTTTTCAAGTGAAGGGACCCTTTATTTATAGGTGTTTGGTGACTTAGGGATCAAGCCAAGGAGGTAAGTTTGGATGGGAATCAAAGACTTGATTTCCAAGGAGGTATTTTTGGACTCTAGGATCGCTCATTAGATTTTTGCCAGATTGCATGAGTGGTTACCAAGAAACGGGGTTGAGATCAACAAGGAAACTGACCAAAACCCGACTGTCAAGGGAGATGTCTCGTACGAGACATCCAATGTCTCGTACGAGATATCTTGTGTTTGAATCACAAATTTCCCTCCTGCAGAAGTTTAAATGTTCAGTTTGGCCCCTAACTAATGGAGTCAGTCAGAAACTTAACGAAACATGTCAAACTTAACACGTTTCAACCCAAATCAAAGGCGAGACACAGAAGTAGTGTGGTTATGAATGAATGTTCAAAATAGGGTGTCTATAGAGCCCCTCGGCGATGATACTTATGAATGAAGTAATGTCGTCGATAGAAAAGACACCATTTAGAACTTTGGGTATGGTCGTGCTGAAAAGCTGCCTACGTATTACTTGGAAGGAAATCAGACCAAACGTAGTTCGACTCCAAAATACGCAAAAACAGAGGCTTGAGGTATTTTGAAAATCATTTTTTAAAACAATACTGCAGTAAGTAAAGTTTAGAGTTTAGAGAGTAACCCATACTGAGGAATCAACATCTTTGACCCAATTCTGAATATACTCCTTTTGTTGATGACGAACCGTCTCCAATTGCAATCCATACTGAGGAATCAATATCTTTGACCCAATTCTGAATATACCCTGTTGTTGATTACGAACCGCCTTCAGTTTTGTTGGTGCCGGAATGACCATAGAGGTGCTTACTTGTGTGCCTCAATGACTATAGGGTGCTTTGATATGAATCCTGTGTTATTAGCATACGCCTTGATAACAATTATGGGATTCCAGATTTGGAGACACCAATTTCTCAGACCTTTCTTCTCCTTCCAACGAGCTTTACTTTCCGTTGAAAAAAATGAATCCTATGCCATTAGCCTTCGCCTTAATGACAATTATGGGACTCGGGATTTGGAAACACCAATTTCTCAGACCTTTCTTCTCCTTCCAACGAGCTTTCTCTCCTGTTGAAAAAGTGAATCCTATGCCATTAGCCTTCGACTTGATGGCAATTATGGGATTCTAAAATGGTGGGGATCCTATGTTACTAACTTACGTCTTAATAACAGTTGTGGGATTCACGGCTTTGTAATTCTTGTGCCATTAACGTACGTCTTGATGACAGTCATCAGATTTAGAGTTTACTGATGCAGATTTTGTTGCTCACCCATGATCTTGGATGTGCTGTAAGAATAGATTCGTACCGAGAAACAATTTCATTTGTTCCAATTTTGAAAATATTCTTTTGTTGACGACTCAATGTTCCATCTTAAACCGGGTTCAGATTCGACCTCTTAGTCAAAGCATGGCTTTTATGACATTTCTGTTAAAAGCAGGGCTTTTCCGAAATTTCCCAAGAAGATAGGGTTTTCTGAGGTTTTTCTGGGGATATCTCGTACAAGACTTCTCTGTTTTTACGCAAATCAGAGCTGATAACAGGCGCTGAAATATGATTTTCAAAATCACTTTTCTCATTTCATTTCGAGAGTTCTCAACCCTAGGCGATTTTCTTCCCAAAAACCTCCATTTTCACCAAGTTCTAGTGATTTACCCTTTCAAATGGCCGGTGCACATCGTTCGCACAAGGAACACCTCTTCAGTAGGCATATGAAGGGAAAAGTGTGGGCGATGGATGAGTTATGCCCGTTTCCTGAGGATCATATTTCTTACGCCGTGCGGGCAAGGAGTGTAAGGATCTCTTCCTTTAACTGAGTTTCCATGTCAATTTCGTTGTTGCATGCCTCAATTCTTATGCTTTCGCAATTGATTTTGTCGACTTTTGTCAATTTTCGCCCAGAACTACCGCTGCTAGGGTTTATCGTGCATGGATGATATTTCGATGGGATTTCACCCTTGTTGATGTTGGAAATCAATGCAGTATAGTAGTACATGATTTTGACTGTCGTTCTAGGCAATTCTGTGATTTTTCGGGTAAAATGCTTAAATGAGGATTTTACCAATTTTTTCTGACATTTGTCTCCTTTGTCTTTGTCATCTGCAGCCATTCAGAGTTATCAACAACTTTAGGGGCAGCGTGCGAGTGGTTATTGAGAGGTGGGAAACTCTCAATGGTGAGATGAAGGAAGAGATCGAGAACATAGGGCTTAAGCCTTTCTTCGACGGCTTGGTGGGCGGGCGGCGGAATGCCCATGTGCTCCAGGTTATTAGGGAGCGGTGGTGGGATAGTACCCACACTATGCATATGAGGTGGGGCGAGGTTACAATGACTCCCACTGATTTTCATGCCATTACCGGGCTCTCCATTGCCGGTGATCCGCTCGAGGTGGATACGGATTTCTCTCCTAGTAGTGATGATATGAGGCATTTTTTGGGCTTCTCTGTGCGCACCTCGGGTAAGGGTGTCCCTCTCAAGGCCTTAAGGGATAAGGTGGATGCTTATGTCACTGTTAATGCGGGTCAGATGCCATTTGTTAACACTCACATTATAGCTGTCCGCGGCTTTCTGTGGTAGGCCTTTTCTGAGACGCTGTTTGCCAACCATGCGTCGACTGCCTTGTTTACTATGTTGAGATGCCTGAGGGATATGCAGTATGTGACTGATGCTAGATGGGGTTTAGTTGGCTTGGCCCATTGCTACGTGGCCATGGATGAGAGTTCGCGGGATCAGGCGAACGCTGGCTTAGGCGGATACAGCCATGCTTGGGAGGTATGATATTCACTCTTTGCATTCCCCCTTTTATTTCAGCCCCCAGTTTACTTCATCTCGGTAGCACTTTCATTTTAAACATTGTATGTTGACATTTTTCATATTTCTCCCATTTACAGGCTTGGGGTTATGTCGCGCCCCAGACCTGTGGTCCTACTTGGCCCCACGCTCAGGACACGAGTGGAAGACGTTATAAAACACTTTTTAGAAAAAAAATTCGAAATGTACTTTCATAAACTTTAACAAATTCCACACTCGAAGTTCAAAGACTTCATTTAACTTTCAAACAAACTCTTTCACAAACGAAAGTACTTAGCCCGAAGGCTTACAAACTTTTATACAAATGTACATACACCCACATTATCCAAAATAGGTGTTACAGAATGATGAAGTCACGGAAACTCTACCCAAAAGGTTTTACATTTACATAATGTAACCTTAACAAAAACAAGCCCAACTCTTACCACTTTAACGTCCTCCCGTGCCAAAGTGTCATATCCCCTGGACTCGCCTTTATCTAAAACAGTAAACAAATAAAGGGTTAGAATGAATCTCAGTAAGCTACTAAAATGCAACTACGTTACATGCTGATATGACAATCATAAAGATCAATACCAATAAACAATCATGTAGCAAGTAAGCACATAACATGAGAGGCTCCCTATCGCCAACCGTCCCATACCGGTTGGAAATAACGACCAACTCATCATACCACCCATAAAGAGGAAATAAACACTCATAAGTGGATACTTAGTCAAGGTTTACCGAAATAACATTATCCAAGGTTCTCAAATCAAACATATAACCATCTGAGAGGCATCAACTGAGCAGCATCAAAGAGCTGAAGCCGGGATCCCGAAAACAAAACCATAACCATAAGAACCAAAGTAACAACAGGGGAAATATGACACAAAGTCATAACCCAAATGCTCACTCGAGGGAGCTAACTCATCCCATCCAAGGCCAATTAGGACTGGGGAAAATAGGCCCAGTGGAAAAGCCTTATAGTGAATTTGGCTGTGTGCCACTATAATCCTTCCACCTCCACTCGATTACACAAAACCAGCTGGACTTTCAAACAAGGAACTGTAATAAATACTTGCTTAAAAAACAACCGGGGCAATGATTCCAAAGTAGGGAATCAAGCCAAACACATCACAAAGATGAACCAATCCAAACCACACTAAAAGATGTTCAACTATATCCAATTAACATTCAGTCAAATTCCACAACACATATGGTCACAAAGGAACTGATTTCAAACACTAGAGTGTTCCACAACAACCCTCTAGGTACTCTAGAATATCACCTAAGAACTAGACCAAGATTGAACTTTAAATCACTTGATATGGAACAACTCAACTTTTCAGCATTTATGGGTGATCGCCCAAAACCAGACTCAAAATTCCCAAATTCCTCCTACAAGCCAAATTCATCCGTCCCAAGCGTAGGAGTATAACTTACTAACACTTATACTATTACCAGGAGTGAAACAACCATCCCAAAACATTACTTTCAATTTTATTTCATTCTTTTTACCGTCCCACAAATAATAGAAAAATTTTCTTTTATTCCATTTAAATATTTTACCGTCCCAAAAGTATAAGTATAATTTTTCTAATATACTAGTATACTCATTTAGAGATACTTTCATTAATTTCCCCGTCCCATGAATAATAGTATAAATTTTATAATATACTTATTTAACATTTAACTCAAGTTAATATTTTACCGTCCCACGAGTAGGAGTATACTTTCAAACACTTATACTAACATTCTCAGGTATATAAACATACTCCATATACATATCACACATATAGCAAATATATGACCATTTTACTATTTAAGGGGAATCAGTAACTTACCTATTTCCAGAAAAAGTATCGCAGAAATATATTTTGTTTTGGTAGAAATGACCTATTCAATGCCCTCATTTTTATATAATTAGATTTTAAAACGGATAAGTAATTAAAAAGATATAAATCAAAATAGGTTGAACTTATCTTTTTCTTTAAACCCTTAGGAAGAAACGAGAGAAAAGTTGCTGAATATGTTGTTGACACGGAGGAAGAAAAGGAAGATAAGCATATGAAGATTTTTTACCTCAACATTATGTTTTAGTCACTCGACTTTCATTTTTAACACTTAAGTCCCTGTAGTTATATTTTTTATTAAGGACCCTAAAGTTTCAACTTAATCATTTAACTCCTTTAACCATTATTACTACTAACTAAGTAAATAGCACATTTAATCAAGTAAGATGTGCAAGTCATAAAATATGATGCAACACATAAAATGCACACATAAGTCAACTAAAAATCCCCAAAAATATAAAATAAATAGGGTCGTTACAGGTTACGCCATGTTCGCCTCTATAACTTTAATCTCTGGGATAATGTCATTATGTTTCTGGACACATTGAGGTGGCGCAGGGGCAACAGAGATACCAGCAGTGAGTAGGCTGAGGGTGCTGTCTTGTCAGTGGAGCACATGCAGCGGTACCTCGATGAGTGGACAGCCGTTCCTAAGTTCGATAATGCTCTCTTTCCTTGGAGGAGTTTAGGGATTGAGCAGGCTTACTGGCAGTCGGGCCTGAGGTTGCTGATGATTGGCCTTGGCGGGGGATGCTTCTACTTGGGGGAGCGAGTCTCTCGCCAACATAATGGCAGCAGGCTGGATCTTATGGTCCCTTTGTATCCACCGGCCTATATGCTTTATTCTTATGCCATCGAGGATGAGGAGAGAGAGGACCTCATTATTGGTCAGGTTGCCTTTGACATCATGCATCTAGAGGCAGATTATCAGGATTTTCTGACTCGCCTCATGCCCCGGCTGATCAAAGGGGATGACCAGGTTCAGGCCCAGGGAGTTGTTCATGTCCTTTTCCATCCGTAGCTCAGATCAACTTCATTTTCCTACCGCATGGCTGAGGGGATAGAGAGCATCGAGGACCTTCCCGCCCAGTACGATATGCCTGAGGGACTCGTACCTCCTGCTGACGCGACCATGGTATAATTTATGACCCTTCTCTTGTCATTTTTGTTGTTCTACCATTTCATGTCTCTTGTCCATCATTTATCTGAAGATTTTGACATCTTTATTTATTTCTTCTTAACAGGTGCCCATTGCTGAGTATAGGGAGGTCGCGGGACAGCTTGCCCAGTTTATGGCCTATGCCAAGAGGGTGAAGAGCGAGACCGTGGGGCTCTTAGGTTGATTGGCTCGCCAGACAGCAGAGTCGGTTGCTTGCGGGAAGAGGCCTTGGAGTGACGATTGATGACGCGGCAGTGGCGACGTCCCCTTATTTGAGCAGACAGGACCCCCCATTCCCTTCTTTCATTTATGGTTGATATATTTATTGCCTCGGCGTAGGCGAAGATAATTTTTCTTTCTCTTTTAGCTTGTACCTATGCAATAGTTAAATCCTAACTTTAACACACATACTTTTGTTAATTTTTGTTTTTATTTCTGACTGTGTAAATGAATTGTTCCACATCCGGTTGGTCAATCGAGGGATATTTTATGAGATGGATTCGCGTTGGGTCATTTATATATGATGTATGAATTGTTTCGAGTGAGTTCCTGATGTGATTGAGACATGTTTTGACTTGTCGGGTAGCCTGAATTTGAGCAGAATCTCTGCTTTCTGAACTGGGGAGATCCCTCGTACAAGACATCGATGTCTTCTACGAGTCATCCCTTGAATCAGCGACTGTTTCTCCTTTTTCCTCGAGGATTTGGTGTTCAAACATGTATATAAACACCTCTAGTCCGTCCTAGAATGTCATGTAGCCTTAGATCAGTTCTAGGAACTCTTCTTTTGGAGTAAAATTCTAAACCTTTTGCTCCCAATGGCCCCAAGAAAGTCCATCCCTTCATCAATGATTGTTGATGAGTTCTCTCTAGACTCGGAGTTGGTGAAACGCTACAAGGATGACTTAGCAACGTTCTTTCGTTCATTTGACAAGCTTCGTCAAGAGAGATTTGTAGAGATGTTTGAGTTTAAGATTCTCTTTACTTTAAAGAATCTAAAGCCGGATTGGGACCTTTTGAAGGGAGTTGCATGTTTCTGGGATCCTTTGACCCATCTTTTCAACTTTTCACTTAATGAGATGGTCCCTACTGTAGAGGAGATGGTGACTATCTTGGATATGCCATTGACCGGTGTGATCGTGGTTCCTAAGTATGACAAGGTACCGGTAGAGTCTCTTAGGGACTTATTAAGCATACGCCTTCCCGAGGCGAAGGGTTATATTCATAACCGTCATGTTGATCTCCACGCTTTGCCTAGGAGATTTAAGGGTCATGTTACACGTACTCATGGTGCGGATTCCTAATGTTGTCTCTTGGCATTGTGCTTATTCCGAAGCATGCTTTTCATGAGCAAGTGTGGCATGGCGGACACGGAGCTCGTGGATATTGTTTTGGAAGCTAGGGGACGAGCCTTCAACATCGTTTGTCTTATCTTTGGGGAGACTCTTCATGGTCTTGATGAGTTGCACCGAACCGGCTCTATGACCCGGGGAAGTCCATTGTTGTTGACTATTTGGCTTAAGGAGCATTTTAAATTATTGAGCTCTCCAACCGAGTACTCTCCTTATACTTTCCATAGGCGGAGATTGTTAGTGAAGGATCTCAGCATCGAGGAGTGGGCCCATCTTTTTGCAAAAGCGGAGACTGATGATATTGCTTGGTGTCCACCCTTTTGGAAGGTGAAGAGGTTTGTAGCTAATACCCTTGGATACGACAGGGTCGTCCTTCCGGGTTTGAGGGACTCCTCTTTTTACTTTGCTCGAAGGGTGATGCGACAATTTGGTCAGTAGCAGAACACTTTTGTGCTAGGGGGACATGCTCAGGACACTTCTTTCATGGACATAGAGTTCGCTGCGAGCCTGGCTCGTGCTTGGGGGCAAGGCACCACTATGTACCGTTGGACCAATCTCCATCATGATGGAGGGAGTATTTACTTATCGGATAAATATTTGGATTGGTTCCTCGAAGAACTCTGTCCCAGTGTTGAGAGGTTATCGACGAGATTCGTCATCATCTGTTGGGGGACCGATTCGAGCCTAGCTTGAATTTGAGGAAGAAGGAAGCTAAGGAGGATCCTTCCAATGTCAGCGTGGACGCTACCCAAGATTTTCTGGATAATGACTTCTATGATAAAAGAGCGAGTGGCCTCCCTGGTAAATTTCAAGCGCTTGACAGGCCTCATATGTTTGCAAGATTGACTCCTTCAGTATTCATCAGACTTGATGGTCCTCCCGGTTTCGAGATACCTTTACACAAGAGGAAGAGGAATGACAAGACGGACCGTGGTCAAGCCCCTACTAAGTTAAGGAAGAAATAGGTCTTTAAGAGTATCAAGAGATTGCAATAGATACACTAATGTTTAGATTTTTAGTATTTTATTTATTTTCATTTGCAAGTTGGTAGCTCATGTTGGGAATTTTCCTATTATTTTTCTTGAAATGCATTCAATTAATAAAAGGACAAGATTTTGATTTTATTTATTGAATAGACCGGACTAAAAGGCTGCCTACGTTCTCCTTTTTCATTAATTAAATAAAGAGCTCAGGTAATCGTAGTTCTTATTCAAGAAAGAGAAAATATGTCTGTTGACTGCTTGACATGCCTCGTACAAGACATGGATGTCTCGTACGAGATTGTCCCCTATTTTTTTTATTTTTTTTAATGTACACCCTGATTTTTGCCTAGACCGCCCTTTCAGGTTTTCAATCTAGCGGGCTTCTTTTGTCATGCTCTCTGCACTAATTTTTGCCTAGGCCGTCCTTTCTGGTTTTCAACCTAGCGAGCTCTCCTTTTTTTTTTTTTTTTGAAATAGGGGACGGAGCTATGAGTAGTACTTCTTCAGCTTGTCCATGTTGACGGGCTTCGGCAGTTGATCTCCATCTAGGTCTGCAAGTTGTACCACTGTAGATACCCCGGGGAACCACGGCTTGGCTAGAGCGGTGAATTATCCTAGGATGTCTAACTTGTTTTAGATTGTTTAGAGTCGCCACCTATGTTTTTAAAGGAACATAAGAAAAACCTAGAAATAGCCTAATTTATATACAAAACCAGAGATTCGGGAGAGAAGGGTTTGGGGGTTAGGTGACGGAGTGGGAAGTACTTAAACACCCACTCCGTCCCGCTTATGCGGGTCTTGCTACTATTGGTGTTCTAATGCTAAATGTCCTTCAATTTATTAACAATGCTAACAATTATAATGTAAAGAAAAAGGGGAAAAGAATGATTTTATTAATTTAATGCTAAATAGTTACATGTTGGACTAGTGCTAAATGATTACATTAAGAAATGAAATATAAATTAAATGAAGTTTGGAATGTTGGGATGTAACCTTGGCCAAACTTCAATAGTGAAGTGGCCTTTTGGTTGTATCCCTTTTCATGGAGATTGCATACTAGTAAGACTAGACAAATAAAATAAGAGAAGAAAAGAGATGTTGTACCTTAGGAAAGAGGACTTCAAACTTGGACTTGAAAATGGTGTTGTTGTAGAGAAAATGTTGTGCAAACACTTTGTGTAGTGTTTTGTAGAGAAAGATTGTTGAGATGATTTGTGTAGAGTTTTTGTTCAAAGTCTCAAAATTGGGTCCTTTCCAAGGTAGAAGATGATGGTTTTTATAGGTAAAAAAGAGAGGCAAATGATGGAGGGAAAAGATGATCATCCATGTGAAATGGAATTGACCAATCAAAAATAAGATAAATAAAATAATAAATAAAAGAAATAAAAGAAAATCAAATAAAATAAAAAGGAAATATTTTGTTTTAATGAAAAGGCTAGAAGTGTGGGATTGGGAGTTAATGAGAAAAGGGGGGATGAATGTGGATGTAAAAAGATGGTTTTTGTGATCAAGAAAAGATGTTTGTAAATAAGAAAAGGGAGGGAAATAAGGTGCAATCCGTTACTGCCAAAGTGGGAAGCGCACGGGTCCGGCTTTTGGGGCGGGACGCGCGCGCGGCTCACTGGCAGTGCCGGAAGCGCCCGCGGGTGAAAAATGACAGAAAGACAGAAATGACTCTAAAATTAATTCTGTTATGCAGTTTAGTCCAAAACTAACGGAATCAGTTAGGAACTTAACCGAAGTAACAGAAATTAATAAAAATAAGTTAAATAAAAATACTATGTATGCAATCGGGGTGAGAGGTCCAAGGCGGGGTGTCTACAGAGCCCCTCGGCGACGTGGATTGCGAGGCAAAACGCGTCGACGAAAGAAAGACAACCGCCGAGGACATCGACAAGAGAAAACAAAGACTCGATAAAGCAGGAATTTGAAATTACAAAGGATAGAAATGCGCTCCCTGTGTGAGCGACTTTTGCTGATGGAAGAGGTATGGTGATTTGAGCGGTCCACCATGGACCAAAATTGGTGCGCGGTGCGGCATATTTGATGCGCTGTGCGGCGGTATGGTGATTTGAGCGGTCCACCATCGACCAGAATTGGTGCTCTCTGCGGCACCTGGTGATTTGAGCGGTCCACCATCGACCAGAATTGGTGCTCTGTGCGGCACCTGGTGATTTGAGCGGTCCACCATCGACCAGAATTGGTGCTCTGTGCGGCACCTGGTGATTTGAGCGGTCCACCATCGACCAGAATTGGTGCTCTGTGCGGCACCTGGTGCTCTGTGCGGCACCTGCTATGTGTATGCTTTGCAGATATATGTGCTTGTGTGAGATGTGAAATTGGAATTGCGAGAGAAAATTGTGATTGTGGTGTGATATGATCTTGAAAGCACCTTTGTAATGAGAGAGAAGTAAGAATGTAGAAAGTGATCTTGTGTGCGGTGTGATTTTGAGGAAAGCATTGGATGTATTTATACCTTCACTTACCATTGCCGCTTGAGTGGAGATGGATTCTTGATGTCCGCGGAGGATGCTTTGATGGAGAATGTCCATTCTTTAGATGTTGATGAGAGAATGCCCTTGATGTTGGGTTGGCGAGATGGTATTCTGGATGATGGGTTGGTCTTGCCAAAAGGCTGCCTACGTATCCCTTTAAGAGAATCAGACCAGCGTAGTTCAAGGATGATGGAGAACTCTGGGGAAGAAGCTATGGAGCAAAGCAAAGTAAAGTAAAGCACATATTTTTGCACATAGAAGGAGAAAAAAGAAAAAAGTTTTTTTTTTTTTTTTTTTTTTTAGTCCGTGGTGAACCATTTTAACCATTGTGTGCTTGTGAAGCCAACCCAAGATCAAGTCATGTTCAGTCGAAGTCCGGATTGCCTCTCTTGAATTCTGTTATCGCTGGTGTGCCCACGAATATTGATGTCTAGCCCCAAGAGATTTGTCGATTATGGGGCTTCAAAAGGATTTTGATGCCGAGATGAGGGGTGGCTGATTGTAAAGCCCCTAGAACGCCTTTGATGCCAAATTTTGAGGGACTTGCATAGCTCCAAGATAAATCAGCTCTTGGACCATTCGAGTAAATCGCCATTTGTTGTCGTAGTGAGCAAGCCCCAAGAGGAGATCGTTGATGCCAAGCTTCGAGAGATTGCAAAGCCCCCAGTGTCGTGGGCTTGTAGATGGCGGGATGTTAAGACCTTTCATTGTAAAGCCCCAAATTATCTCGTGGTTGGCTCGGCATTGAGAGCGGATGTACCGTTTGGTAGAATTCTTGATAGAGATCTCCTTCTTTCTCTTACTGGGGAGATGAATGGCCTCATTTTGGTCGATGCCCAAATGGCTGAGGGCTTATGTCAAAGGATGCAGTAATGTCTTGCGGTGCCGTCGAGGTCGCGGATGATAAGGTCTTGGTGTGATAAAGTCCCAAATGAGTATGCTTGCTTGACTCTTCTTGAGTTGAACTAATGACGGATCTTCGGATGCAACTAGTGCTGTGGCCCAACTTTATCTGAGCTGCACCTTGTGCTTTTGATCTTGGAGAAGGGGGTGCTGAATTGCAGAAACATTGGGATTGGCCGTGGCATTTCCCGCTATAACCCTGTTTTGATTAGAGTTTAGCATATTGAATCTTTTTCCTTTTCTCTAAGACTTTCTTCATGATCTCGTTGAAAGTTCTAACAAAAATCATCAACTTCATTCATAACATCGGAGTCTTCATTTAAAACCAAGAGGCCTTTGAAGTGTTGAGAGACCCTTGAATCTTGATTGTTCTCATGGAGCCATAAGACTACTCCACATTGCACTTGCTCGAGTATTGTTGCCCAAAAGACTGTCGGTCGCGAAGCCCTAATACTGCCCTTTGCTTGAATTAATGTAATGCCGTAGCCCAAAAGATTGTAGATTGCGAAGCCCGTTGAGACCTTCGGTGCCGAATTGAGGAAGCTTCCAATGTTGCACATGACTTGGCTGGGGATACTGCTGGGGAGTTAATTGCTCTTTGCCGAGGGAGCCTTTAAGACTTGACCGTAGCCCCTAGAGTGCCATCATTGATTGCGAGAAAGGTCCATCCTTGATTGGGGGAACGAGCACGGGCACACGTGACAAGAGGGCTTTTTGACATCCCTTTTGAGAGACCTTGAGGATAGTCTCACACATCTTTCTCGAGCATAGTCCCTAGGGCGTATTGATTGCCAAATGAAGCAGAAGAATCCCTCGTCCTTGAGTCACATAGCCCCTAGGGCGTCACCATTTGTTGAGCAAAGCAAGAGTGACTCATCCTCGTGTGAGGGAATAAACATGAGAGGATATGGCAAGGGCTACTCCATTTCTCGGGAGCCTTTCGGCGTACTTTAGAAGCACATACTTGAAGAAGCCTTGAAAACTGAGACACATGTTGTTGCTATTTGCTGCCCAAGCCAATTGACTAGCTAGGGATTATTTGTGCAACCTCGTGCCCTTTTATGATGGGCTCGTTCTCGGATGGGTCTTGGCTACCACGGGCCTTCTTTTCATGAACCCAAAAATGCACACTGCTGGAGAATGATGCCGATAACCCAAGACAACCTTTGATGGTGCTATATCTTGTCGAGCCTTTTGCAATCCCAAAGTTGACTCGGTGGGGAATTGACTTGCTGAGGAGATTCAATGTAGAACTTATCTTCTTTAGAGGCCGGGGATCTCCATTTCTCTTTCCCTTCTCTCTCTCACTCTCTCATTTTTTATTTTTTTTTATATGACGCACCCTGTTTTTTGCCTAGACCGCCCTTTCGGGTTTTCAATCTAGCGGGCATCTCTTTTGCGTCTTCATTTTTGACTCGATTAATGAGGAAGTGTGCATTGACTCTAGCTGAGGATGAGAGACATGTGATTTTGCGGTGGAGACCTTTTGTCACTAATGATGAGTGACATTGACTTGACTAGGGAAGTGTCCCTAGTATTGACATGTATTTTTTATTGAATTGAATGACTCGCGAAGGCAAGTAAGTCATTAAGAGATAAGAGAAGGAAAGCCCCAATTTGATTGCAAGAAATTGGGAGTATGCATAAAGAATAGAAGTCCCTAGACTCGACAAGGAGCGTGAAATGATTCCAAATCTAAGAAAGTTATTCAATCCTTTTGGTGATTAATTCATTGGCAAATGAATCGTACAAAGATGTCTTGACAAGTTCGAGATGAAGGCCAATCACCATAACGCGCTAGGGCTAAACATATCTTCTTTCTTGCATGAGACCGGACCCGCAGGTTGCCTACGTTCCTCCAGTGTAGAGGCTCAGGTCACCGTAGTTCTTGTGGATTCTCCATTCTTCGTGATGAATTGTTGCTTCGTCCTTCGTTGGTGGATGATGATGATGATCTTGATGTGAACTTCTTTTATTGAGGGGGATTTTTATTTCTTATTTTTTATTTTTTTTTTGTGCTCTAACTTTTGCCTAGGTTGATTTGATGGTTTCAACCTAGCGAGCTCTTTTTTTTTTTTTTTTTTTTTAATCCCCCTTTGAAAACTTTGCTTGACTTCTTCATGATTGTTGCTCCACCTTGTTTGTCTTGGCTTCATCGTTGATGTTGGCGTCGATGTTTAGCCCCTAGGCGTTCAAGTGGTGGCCTTCGTTCCAAAACTCGTTTAGACATCTTTTCATCATTTTGCCAAGAATTAGATTGAACAACTTGGAAGAGTGTATGAGGACAAGAACGACTTTTTATTTGATGATGAGACTTGACTCAAATTGGACGAAAGAAAACTTTAATGCACACATTAGAGGACTTTGACTCTTTTTTTTTTTTATCCTATTTCTAGGTAGAGAAAGAGAAACGGAGATTGTTGTTGTAGTCCCCATTGTCGTTGTAGTCTCCTTGTGGCATGATTTCTTGTAGAAGCCCCATTTCGAAACCAAATCATTCTTCTTTGATGAGTTCTTGCATGTTGGCACTCTCTAAAGGTTGCTCTTCACCCACAGTAAATTCGCCGTTGTCGAACAAATCTTGGATGATGTTTCGGAGAAGGAAGCACCCTTCGGTAGTATGGCCACTATGCTTGTGGTAGCCGCACCATTCACCATGTGCATGATTCTTCGGTATCGTCTTCGGCTTGTACCCCTCTAAAGGCTTGACCTTTCCACTTGCCACCAAAGTTTCAAATGCTTCGGCTTGGGTTACTCCTAGGAGAGGAGTGAAAACTCGGTTGTTGGTGGTACCTTTGTAGCTTTTGAGGGACGGGCCACTTGAGCATGCTTTACCCTTAAACTTTGCTTTGCCGTCGGTGAGCTCTTGCAAACGGGCTTTGAGTTCGGAAACCTCTTCCTCGTGAATTCTTCTTTCATAATCAAGACGAGCCTTGAGTTCGGAAACCTCTTCTTTGTGAATCCTCTTGTCGATATCGAAACGGGCTTGCCACAAATTGTCTTTACGGCGGGCATCCTCGACAATGCTATCCATTTGTTCCCCCATTGATTTCATTATGTTGAGTAACCCTTCGTTGGACACAAAATCATTTCCACCGTTGTTGTTGTTGCTGTTGGAAGCCATTGGACCTATTGGAAGAGCACAGTTGATCTTAGATTGGCCCCACAAACACCTTTTGGATAAAATGAATTAACCCACAAACAAAGAAAAAGACTCAACCACATAAGGAAAAACGACTCTTTTTTTTTTTTTTTTTTTTTTTTATTTACAAAGTCGGAAGGACGTGGTCCTTTTTGGGGTTTCTAGGAAAATAGTGGAATCGTCACACTAGTATATAGACCTTCTCGCGGTCCCATATACTCATCGGATTCCACCACGCTTGTGAGACCTACATGTGTCGGGATTAAACTAAATTAATGTAGTAAATCATACATGCGGGGACGGATTTTTATTTTCGTCCAAAATAACCACTTTTGGGGACGGAGTTTTATTTCGTCCATTGCAACAAGTTGGCATGTATGATTTGAAGACATTAGTTTAGGGAAATCTCGGCACATGAAAAACCGACTTGGTCACGGAGTGTTAGACCCTAACTAGAATTGTGTGGTTTGTGCTCGGCTTGAATATGAGGCTCAAAGGTCACCCCCGGCATGTAGTCATGAACTACGCCACGGGCTGAGGTTGACCGCTTCGGAAGAGTCAAGGTCAGGTGGAGCTTGAAACTTCCTAGGACGGGCCTCGACGGGTTTGGGGTTGGACTTGTGCGACTCGATAGTGAGCAGTTGATAAGAATATGTGCATGTAGTGTGAGGTCTAACAAGTGACAAAATATTTTTTATTTTTATTTTTTTTTCAAAGAAAGAAAAAAAAGGAAACAAATAAGCACGTATTTACAACTCCCGAATCACCCGTGTGACCGGTAAAAAATAAACAGAAAGTAAAAGAAATTGTATGCAGGCCCGGTGCCCACACACTGTCATTCTGTTCTGTTCTGCTTTCTGTGCACTGTTCTGTTTCTAGAAAATTTCCCAGAAGCGCGCGCCTCAGGGAAGTAATGTGGGAAGCGTGCGCATTTCGAAATGAATATGGGAGGCGCGCGCATCTGGGTTACCTGTCAGAATGTTAGAAGAAACTGCGGACTCAGGGGGTTGCCCTGGTCCCAAATTATGTAACTTTCCCCTGCAAAAACTTGTTAGCACAGAAATATGAAATTGAAGGACGAGAAGGGAGGTGGGCGATTCTGGTAATAAGGGTCGGACGCGCGCGCTTTAGGCCAAGAAGGCCAAAGGCGCGCGCTTCCCGCCCTTTTTACCAGAATGCCCAGAAAATAAAATAAAAGAACACCAAAAATGAAAACGCAAGTTTAACCCTCTATCGTCCCCAGCGGAGTCGCCACTGTAGATACCCCGGGGAACCACGGCTTGGCTAGAGCGGTGAATTATCCTAGGATGTCTAACTTGTTTTAGATTGTTTAGAGTCGCCACCTA
This sequence comes from Campanula takesimana, assembly GCA_026119855.1. NCBI lineage: Eukaryota > Viridiplantae > Streptophyta > Magnoliopsida > Asterales > Campanulaceae > Campanula > Campanula takesimana. The sequence continues at coordinate 202,011 of JAOWBW010001459.1, forward strand.
TGTTTTTAAAGGAACATAAGAAAAACCTAGAAATAGCCTAATTTATATACAAAACCAGAGATTCGGGAGAGAAGGGTTCGGGGGTTAGGTGACGGAGTGGGAAGTACTTAAACACCCACTCCGCCCCGCTTATGCGGGTCTTGCTACTATTGGTGTTCTAATGCTAAATGTCCTTCAATTTATTAACAATGCTAACAATTATAATGTAAAGAAAAAGGGGAAAAGAATGATTTTATTAATTTAATGCTAAATAGTTACATGTTGGACTAGTGCTAAATGATTACATTAAGAAATGAAATATAAATTAAATGAAGTTTGGAATGTTGGGATGTAACCTTGGCCAAACTTCAATAGTGAAGTGGCCTTTTGATTGTATCCCTTTTCATGGAGATTGCATACTAGTAAGACTAGACAAATAAAATAAGAGAAGAAAAGAGATGTTGTACCTTAGGAAAGAGGACTTCAAACTTGGACTTGAAAATGGTGTTGTTGTAGAGAAAATGTTGTGCAAACACTTTGTGTAGTGTTTTGTAGAGAAAGATTGTTGAGATGATTTGTGTAGAGTTTTTGTTCAAAGTCTCAAAATTGGGTCCTTTCCAAGGTAGAAGATGATGGTTTTTATAGGTAAAAAAGAGAGGGAAATGATGGAGGGAAAAGATGATCATCCATGTGAAATGGAATTGACCAATCAAAAATAAGATAAATAAAATAATAAATAAAAGAAATAAAAGAAAATCAAATAAAATAAAATAAAATAAAAAGGAAATATTTTGTTTTAATGAAAAGGCTAGAAGTGTGGGATTGGGAGTTAATGAGAAAAGGGGGGATGAATGTGGATGTAAAAAGATGGTTTTTGTGATCAAGAAAAGATGTTTGTAAATAAGAAAAGGGAGGGAAATAAGGTGCAATCCGTTACTGCCAAAGTGGGAAGCGCGCGGGTCCGGCTTTTGGGGCGGGACGCGCGCGGGGCTCACTGGCAGTGCCGGAAGCGCCCGCGGGTGAAAAATGACAGAAAGACAGAAATGACTCTAAAATTAATTCTGTTATGCAGTTTAGTCCAAAACTAACGGAATCATTTAGGAACTTAACCGAAGTAACAGAAATTAATAAAAATAAGTTAAATAAAAATACTATGTATGCAATCGGGGTGAGAGGTCCAAGGTGGGGTGTCTACAACCGCTCCTCCAGAGAAGATCTTCTTGACTATGTAAGGACCTATCCACCTCGGTCCCCATTTTCCCATGGGGTTGAATGGTCCACGACGATGTTCGCGTAAGACAAGGTCCCCTTCTTTGATGTTTCTGGATTTGACTTTCTTGTTGAATGCTCGGGCCATTCTCCGTTGATATGCTTGGATATGCTCGGTGGCTCGAAGTCGTCGTTCATCTAGCAGGGCTAGCTATTCAACCATGTGACTTCATTTACTTGGTTTTCTAGGAGAACCCTTAGAGACGGTACCTCTAATTCAATTGGTATCATTGCTTCCATCCCATAAGCTAGGGCGTATGGAGTTTCGCCGGTGGCTGTACGGATTGAGGTACGGTAGCCCCAGAGTACAAAAGATAGCTTCTCGGGCCAGTCCCTGCTAGTCTTAGCCATTTTTCTGATGATGGTTTCTATGGTTTTGTTAGCAGCTTCAACTGCTCCATTAGTCTGTGGTCGGTACGGTGATGACTGATGCCTTTCTATTTTATACTCTGCGAGTAGTTGGTCACATTCTTTCTCAAAGTGTGTGCCATTGTCAGATATCATCTCATGAGGTACCCCATATCTTGCCAATGACATCTATTCCCCACGTAGAGAATGGCCAAGGGGATGTCATAGGGTATAACACGAACGGTGGTGCGTGTTGCAAGTTAGCATGTATCTGACACTTATGGCATTTCTTAACCATGTCGGTGCAGTCGGCTTCCATCATAGCCCAATAGTACCCTAGTCGGATAATTTTCTTTGCTAGCATGTTGCCATTAATTTGGGTTCCACAAACTGCTTGATGGACTTGGTCCATGATTTCTATGGCCTCGTGCTCATCGGCACAGAGTAGATACTGCTTGTGATGTTTCTTATATAGGCGATCACCTATAATCACGAATTGAGTAGCGAATCTTTTGAGAGCTATCTTCGCCTTAGGTGATGTTTTTTATGGTAATGTTCCATCTAGGAGGAAACACCATACATCGTAATACCATGGTTTATTGTCCAAGGTATTCACGGAAACAGAGTCACATGGTTCCTTATAGTCATGCAAGTCTATGATTGAGTGATAAGCGGGAGTCGTTCATCTCACGACTTTGAAGGTTTTGACTTCAGTCCATTCGGGAATCTCCACAAGTGATGCTAGTATGGCTAGCGAGTCTGCTAAGCGGTTCTTATTTCTAGGAAGATAGCAGAAGGTGAGTTCTCTGAACTGTTTGACCAAGTCTTGGAGATGGTCGTTGTATTTCTGTAGTGTAGGATCTTGTATCTTCCACTTTTTGAGTGACTGATAGATTATGAGTTGTGAATCACCGTACACCTCTAGCTCGGTCACATTTCTTTCCAAGGCTGCTTCAAGCCCCGCTATGCAAGCTTCATACTCAGCAATGTTATTAGTGGCCTCGAAGTCAAGGCGGATTGCGAGTGGAGTGTAGAAGTCTGAGGGATCTACTAGTAGCATGCCGATACCATACCCACGTTTATTGGCTGTGCCATCGAAAAATAATTGCCACTTATTTTCTGCTATCGCCATGATGTCCTCATCAGGAGGGAATCGCGGGTCTTCCCCCTTCGCTTCATCACATGGAAATTCGGCTAAATGATCAGCAAACATTCTTCCTCTTACGGATTTCTGTGTGATGTAAGTGATATCATACCCCGCGAGCATAAAGTACCACTTAGCTATTCTAGAGGAGACATGTGATTTCTCGAAGATGTACTTCATCGGGTCTATTCTGGCAATCAGTTGCACGGGAAATGCTTCCATGTATGGTTTGAGTCTCTTGGCCACCCATACTAGTGCAGCACACGACTTTTCTAATGCAGAGTAGTTTAATTCATCCCCTTGAAAGTGACGACTGACAAAGTTATGGCATTCTCTTTCCTCGAGTCGGGTTGCTCTTGTGCTAGCATAGCCCCTAATGCAGTGTCATTGACTGTAAGGTACAGGGTCAAAGGTTTTTCCTTATGCGGTGGAACCAATACAGGAGGATTAATCAAATATTCCTTGACCTTTTCGAAGGCTCCATGACCTTCTTCGGTCCATTCTAGGGATGCACTCTTCTTGAGAAGTTTGAAAATGGGTTCACACATCATCGTGAGTTGATTGATGAAATGACTAATGTATTGAAGGCGACCCATGAATCCCTTTACTTCTTTCTGCGTCTTAGGTGGAGGCATGTCAACGATGGCTTTGATTTTAGCAGGGTCTTCTTCTATACCACGCTCGGTAACCATATACCCAATGACTTTTCCTTTTACCACCCCAAATGTGTACTTGGCCGGATTAAGCCCAATCTTGTAGTGTCTTAACCTTTTAAAGAAGTTTCTAAGGTCAACAAAGTGCTTCCCTTTGGAGTGTATGATCATGTCATCCACGTAAAATCAATTTCTTTATGTATCATGTCATGGAACAGCGCAGTTACAGCTCTCTGGTAGGTGGCTCCGGCATTCTTGAGCCCAAATGGCATGACTGTGTAATAGAACGTCCCCCAAGGTATGGTAAACGTTGTTTTATGCTGATCTTCTTCGGCCATGAGGATTTGGTTGTACCCAGTGAATCCGTCTACGAATGATCGGACCTCGTACTTTGCGGTATTGTCGAGGAGCATGTCTATGTTGGGAAACGGAAAATCATCTTTCAGAGATGCTCTGTTAAGATCACGGAAGTCTACGTAGACACAAACCTTTCCATTTTCTTTAGACACCTGCACAGTATTAGCCAACCAGGTTGGATACTCTATCACTTTGATGAACCCGACACTCAGGAGTTTCTCTATCTCTTGCTTGACTTGTACTGACCACTCGGGTTTAATTCTGCGGAGTCTCTGCTTGACTGGCTTTGAATCTGGAAGCAGCGGTATCTTATGTTCAACAATCGAATTAGACTGCCCCAGAATATCTTTGTAGGACCACGCGAACACATCTACGAATTCTCGGAGAAGCGCTATGAGGGCTTGTCGGTCTTCCCCCTTGAAGAAACTGCCGATCTTGGTCTCTTTCGTATCATCATTTATCCCTAGATTAACTGTTTGCATTTCTTCGGCATCAATAGGACCATTTCCGCCACGATAACCTACTTGATTATTAATTTCTTTTAAGATTTGTTCGTTTTATTGATCTATCTCGTCATATGACTCATTATTATCTAATTCGTTAGAGTTATTAGTTAATTCATCATTTATGACTCTTGCAATCTCAGGATACTCGGAAAGATCTACATTTTCATTAAGAAAGTAGGGGAATACACGTTCCGCCATGGCATCTAGGTCCTCTTGGGTGAGCTCATCAGTAGCGGTATCTGATTCTAAGGTAAGAGTTACAAATTTTCTTTCCCTATAGGGATGGGGAGTACATCCTAACTCCTTGATCAGGAAGTCTTCACTTGCTATGGGTCCCCCAATTGTGTACTAGTTCTGGATAGGCTCGTCATTCTTCTCGATGAGCTTGGTGTAGTCTTGCTTTGGAGCGTCCCCCTTGTCTATCGCATTTATCTGAGTGTCCTTGCAGAGGTTGAGAAATTGGCGCAGTAGGTCTTCTCCCAACACAAAGTCCCATTCACTGCATGCTTCGGCCTTGGTTCCCCCTAATTCTCGAGGTAGCCACGAGAATTTCACCGGCTCTGTTTCAAGTGAGTACGGGTCGCAGTCATTGAAGATCTCAAAGCCCGATTGTCGCTTCCCCCTATAGTCAATCCATGGTTCAGGGAACATGAAGTATGGCAAGTTTTCCCCCTCGCGCACAAAGTTATTATTTTTCTTATCTAGTCTTTGATCCCAAGACAACATGTAACAGAAAGAAATTTCATTATTAAACTTTGGAGTGCTCTCGCCCACATTTGGGAATAGGCGAGTAGTATCCTCTTTCTCACTAGCTATTTCTATTACATTGATCCCTCCTCCCGCAATTGGGAGGGGTTTGTCACTACAAGGCACCCATAGTTGCTTAGAATCTATAAGATCTTGGATCACATCTTCGAGGTGGTGACAAGATTCAATGTCGTGGCCACTAAACTGGTGGAACTTGCAGTAGAGATGATGAGCATGATTTGCAGGGAGTTCCCTTGGAGTAGTGGGAGGCTTCATTAGTGTGACTTTGCCGGCTTCTACGAGTATGTCGAACATCTTGCTTTGAGTGATGCCTTCATACTTGTGGTAGGTCCTTGGCCTTACCTTAGCTCTGGATTCAACTTCCGTTTGTAACATTCTCTTTGAGCTTGTAGGCATGCCTGGAGCGTATCAATCTTCTTCTCGTAGTATTCTTCTTGCATGAGTAGGCCTTTTCGGAATGCGCCTATTTCCTCTTCTCGGGCTAGTAACTGACTTTGAAGGGATTTAATTTCTCTATCAAAAAACTCCTTTTGTGTCCGTAGGCGAGTCTTGAATTCCCCTTCTATCTCCCTTTTTAAGCGTGCGTACAAGACCGTAGCGTATACGTCAGAGAGTTGACCCACTTCTCCTTCTAGCCGAGCTTTGAGGTCGTTTGGTTCTTGAGTAAATCTGGCGTTTGACATTGTGTTGGGAGTGTGGAGCGACCTTGTTGATCGGACGGACCTAGAGTTTAGAGTCCCAACAAGTCGGCTTTTATGAGATTAGGTTGACCAACACGGCAGAAACACAGAGAAGGGAAGATGTCTCGTATGAGACATGGATGTCTCGTACAAGACATCTAGCCTGACAGTCAGATTGCAGATTTTAATCCTATTTTGGTCGAACGGAATTTAATCCATTTTGAGGGTTACTATCTAGTTCATCCTAGAACAGTGGATTCTGTCACCCCAGAATATGAGCCCTTGTTTTTCACCTGTATTGCACTCTCCCAAATGGACAATTTGGGCAAAGGTCCCATACTCTCACCGGAATTCACCATTCAATTAACCAAACCTAAGTGATTCCGTAGTTTTTTTGCACTTTGTTAAACAACGCCTTTAATGCAATCAAACCTTATGAATTCTTGTAAAGGATAACCTAAAGGGACATTATCAAATGCAGGATCTTGGTGGTGAAAGAGACTAGACTCGATGAACATAGAAAAATTCTCAATTTAACCATCTCAATCCTTTGTTCGACAATTTAACCGAAGGGACAATCATCAAGAATTCATGAAGGGAGTGTTACAGATTGTAAGAGAAGCGTTATCTTGGGCAAAGAATAAAACAACCCTAAGAATCGAACCGACCGGTCTCAAGGGGTGTCCTATTGACTAATATGTATGCATGAGGTTGATGTAGGGCTTACGGCTAAGGCTCCCCATGAACACAGTCTGGGAGCGTGTCACGGAGTGGGTACACCATCTTTGGAGAGACCGGCGAGTCCCACTCATTAGAGTGGGTGTGCTGATCGAAATTCATTCTCCGATTGGGACCCGGGTTAAAGGGCATGTAGTGCAATTATTCTACATGCGTGCACGTGTGTGAGAGTCAAGTTCTAGGTGTCGAAGATAAAATAGAAAGTTTTTTTTTGAAAGCAAAACAGAAAACATGCAATGGCCGGGCCAAGTGGCTGCCTACGTTTCCCTCTTGTGGAGGAACTCAGGCCGTCGTAGTTCACACATAAAGCGCAACAAAAGCAAAGCAAGAAATATTTTAAGTAAACAAATACTCCTGCAAAACAAAGGTTAGCTTCATGATATACGGGGAGTTTCATCATCGTTAGGAGGGTCCTAAGAATTAGAAACAGAGGGGGGAACAAATCTGAAACCCTGTATACGTGTTTGAATCGAACGGAGTTCCTTTTTCAAACCAGGAGAACAGACTGTCGAACAAAAACTGAGATGTCTCGTACGAGACATAGGTCCCTCGTACGAGGCATCCCATTCCGGGATCAGAAAACTGTACAGAATGCAGAATTTTAAGAATGATGACGATTTTTTCAACACAAGTCTAACCCTCTTAGGATGATCTTCCCCAGCGGAGTCGCCACTGTGAGTGCGCGCGTCCTTTTCGGTTTAGTTGCCATCGTTTGTTTGGAAGGACTTGATTGTTGCTCGATTGTTATGAGTCGCCACCATGTTTAACAGAACATGGACGTGAGATTCTTGAGTTCGGGGGTTAAGTTATGGATTGGGAAGGTTAAGGAACACCCAATCCATCCGATCTAGGATCAGTCTTGTTTAAGAAATCACCATCATCATCATCAAAATTATGCATTCATGTACGAAAGAAGCCAAATAAATAATTTATTATTTATTTGGAATGTCAGATCATGTGCTTCAAAACCATCTCCATGAATTGGAGAGGCTCTAGGCTGATCCTTTTGATGGAATCACAATACTTCAAAGCAAAGAAGGAGATGAGAAGAGAGGAAAACAAAGAATTACCTAAGCGTTCTTCGAGAATCCTATGGATGGCCTTGACTAAAGGCTTTGATGATCCCAAAAACTTGACTTGAATGGTTTTATGGAGTTTTGGATTTCATGGGTGAGGGAGGAGGACTGATTATGAGTGTGTTAACAGCCTTGAGGCTGTCAATAATGATTGTCCATCGATGATTACCCTTTTTCAAGTGAAGGGACCCTTTATTTATAGGTTTTTGGTGAGTTAGGGATCAAGCCAAGGAGGTAAGTTTGGATGGGAATCAAAGACTTGATTTCCAAGGAGGTACTTTTGGACTCTAGGATCTCTCTTCAGATTTTTCCCAGATTGCATGAGTGTTTGCCAAGAAATGGGGTTGAGATCAACAAGGAAACTGACCAAAACCCGACTGTCAAGGGAGATGTCTCGTACGAGACATCCAATGTCTCGTACGAGATATCTTGTGTTTGAATCACAAATTTCCCTCCTGCAGAAGTTTAAATGTTCATTTTGGCCCCTAACTGATGGAGTCAGTCAGAAACTTAACGAAACATGTCAAACTTAACGAGTTTCGACCCAAATTAAAGGCGATACACAGAAGTAGTGTAATTATGAATGAATGTTCAAAATGGGGTGTCTACAACTGTGCATTTTCTATCATGATGATCTACTAGTTTGGGTAGTCATTTGAAAAGATTTTCCCTTCGTAGTTTAGATAGATATCTAAAGTTCAAATAACTTAAACGCTTATCCCATAGCCAACTATTTTTGCTTAATTTTTTTGCTACAAAACAAAGATTAGAGTTTATAGCTTTAAGATCAATATTCTAAACATTAGCCTTACGAGTCAATATGAGCCGAGTCAATATGAGGCAAGTAATTCTAGCTTTTCCATTTACAATAAAGTAATGCGTTGAGGTGAAATGACATTCCAATCATCTGTCGCAGAATTGTGATATGGATAGCAGGTTGTGCTTGAGATCTTCAACAAGCACAACTCTTTAAATTAAAACTTAATCTTTTCTGATTTTTCCATATCCAATGATGTGCCCTTTGTTTCTGTTACCATAAGTTACAGAGGAACCTCTTTCTTCAAGATTAACTTCAAGTAAATTGATATCTCCAGTCATCTATCTAAAACATCCATTATCGAGATACCATTTGTAAGTTTTAGATTTTGAAGAGCCGTCCATGAATCAGGAGACCTAAAAAATAGACATTAAAGTGCATGTCCCCTTTATTCTTGGGTCCTAGAGTTAGCAACTTTTGACAACCCACTCCAGCTTAACCTTAGGATTTTTACGTCTCTTGGCATTAGGAGCGAATCATAAAAGGCATTCCGCAGCCTTGTGGCCTAAACAATCACACACAACACAATGATGAAAGCTACCTATCGAATGAGTTTTTGCAAACTCCTTACTTTTCTTAGGCTTGGCATTCTTAACTAGGTCAAATGAACTATCTTTCATAAAAATAGTCTTTTGAGGTTTGGAGGCATTTTTTCTTAAAATGTGCACATGGATAGGAGGTGCATAGCTTGGAGGCGCATGGACCTTTTGCGTGTGATGAGTATTCAAAGAAGAAGCGTATCCATCCTCTAAACTAGTTTTATCAAGCGCATGCACATCTGTAGCTTTTCCCTTAGCTTTCTCAGTTTGATTATTTGGGTAGACATAATGGATGTTTTGTCTCTGGACGTTTTCCTGTCCTTTACCTTTAGAACCAGAATGTTTCACCTTGGAAATTTCAAGAGTTTGTTGAGATGTAAATCCTTTATTTTTCACAATAATCAGCACAATTAAAGTTATCACTAGTTGTGAATCCCAAGCCATGTTTCACCCTTGCTCTTTGGGATTCTTGAAAATGATCCATAGTGACACGAAACATGGTCCACTCATTTGTGATCTTTGTGAGATCAACAACCAACTCATGATTTTTAACTTTAAGCAATGCATTTCGTTCTTCCAAGAAAAGGTTCTTTTGCAGATCTTAAAAGAGATTTCTCCATATTAAGGTGAGAAGTTTCTCCATTTGATAGATCCACCACTTCTTTCATACTATTAAATAGATTATTTACCTTTTCATCTTGTTTATATATTGATTCTTGTTCAGCAGAAAGTACATCAGTGTCAGCACTTTTTGAAGCAAAAATTCCATCGAAGTAGAATAATTTTTTTGGAGCAGGCGCAACAACTTTTATTTTAGAGAGGTCAACACGAGAAAATAATATTTCTCTTATTTGGCAGCTAGGAGTCAAATTTCCTTGCTCTGCGAGCTCATGAATTGTAGATCCCTTCTTTTTCTTTGCTCCTTACTCATTGATCACGTTCATATCCGGAACATCATTCTCTATATCACTGTCATCATCATATTTTTCCACTATGCAGAAGTATCCTTCTTCAAAATATTCATCACTTTCCTTATAGTCAGTCTCAATCCACGTTTTGGTTCCTTTGATACAGAGTCTTCTTCAGCCACCATTTTTTTTTGTCGAAAAGATTTTGAAGAATGAGTGCTCTTTTTCTTCATGTACTCAAACTTGGAGATTGGACATTCTGATGCAAAGTGTCCAGGCTTTCTATAATTAGAGCAAACTAAATCATTTTTTTTCTTTGATTCACTCATTTTGAGAACTTAGCAGGAGCTCTCCTGGTATATCATGGCTTGGAGAACTTTCGAAACTTTTGAAATCGCTTAACAAACATAGCAAAGTCATCATCGTCCATTTACAAAAGTGAAGAGGTGGAAATTTTGGGATTAGTGTCTTGAACACGCATATGTTCTTCTTTCTGCGCACTCATGGATACGTATTTAATCAACGACCCGGTCTCAACTACTCTAAGACATTTAGTCCCGTTGTCAAACCTACTACAGTTCGCACTGTTCTATCTCTTGCTACAGTTGATGGGTGGCCTCTCTGACAGGTTGACATCAATAATGCCTATCTTCAGGGTTCTCTTACAGAAGATGTCTTCATGTCTCAACCTCCAGGATTTTTTGACATCAAATTTCCTACCCATGCCTGCAAGCTTTGTAAAGCTATTTATGGTCTTAAGCAAGCCCCTCGGGCATGGTATATGGAACTTATGTCTTATCTTCTCTCCCTCGGCTTCAAGAACTGTATTTCAGATTCATATCTCTTTGTTCTTCGTCACAACGATATTGTCATTTACCTTCTGGTTTATGTTGATGACATCATCATCACTAGTTCAGATTTGACTCAACTGGAATCCTTTATCTCTAACTTTGCCTCTCGGTTCTCTCTCAAAGCCTTGGGTATCCTCTCCTATTTTTTGGGCATTGAGGTTATTCCACATTCTGATAGCCTGCTCTTAAGTTAGCAAAAGTATATATGGGATATCCTTCATCGGTCCTGTTGGGTTTCGTAGTAACATGCGCAACGGAAATAGCATTTAAAATTTTAATGAAACCCAAAGCCATAGATCCGTTCATATGATTAAATCAAATACAACAATATGAATACTAGAGAAACTAACCCTTGATGACTTTGAGTTTGGTCTTTTCTTTTGGTGGAGATCTTGAAGCTTTAGTCACGAAAATTAAGAACACGAACTTTGAAGGTGATAAGCTTCACCCTCTAGCGGTATCCACACCACGAACGAATATCAAGAACACTTGATCTTGGTTGCTAGACCAAATTGTGAAACACTTTTTCACAATTGATATGAACTATATTGAATATTGGTTTGTGTATTATTTTGTTCTTCAATCTAAAATGTCTTAGAACAAAATAAAACTCTCTCAAACTCTTTAGAGACTTGCACAAAAAGCTATGGTGTGTTCTGGCCCGAATTTGGCTGTTTATATACAAGTTAGACCTATTCCAAATAGGAAACTTGTGTCTAAACCCGTCCAAAATTCTTTTCCAAAACAAATTAGGAAACCAGTCCCGACATGGTGTGCGGCCGCCCAAAACCCTTGTGCGGTCGCACATTTATCTGGAAGGTTTCTGGTACTTTCTGAGCTAAACTGTGCGGCCGCCCAAGCCCTTTTGTGCGGTCGCACACTTTCCCCAAATTTCCCAAATTTCCAAATTCCAATATAGTCGTTATTTAAGATTCGTTCTATTGTGTGTGACCCTCTAGGATTATACTAAGTTGGCAATGGGTTCAAACATGAAACCATAAGATACGATTAGGTTCTAGTAAACCGTCATACCTACCCAAATAGTATAACTAGATACAAGTTCGCATTCCTTTAGAACATGTCATAATCCCTTTGTCCACGATGTCATTGAACACAAGTCATGGTCAACAAGTCAACTTGTTTTGTTCAATACTTTCTCGATTCCGAATATGTTGATAATACAAATGACATTGATCTAATCAATTCATTTGAGTTCGGCCGAACATTTTCATCAACATCATTCCTACGAGAGGCCCAAGCTTGACATCTCTCCGAAGAGGGACAAATACATTTAGCTTAGTATTCTTCCCTACGTGAATCCGATTATGCCAATCATACCCTTTATAACTTCCCGGTTAAAGGTAGCGTTTGAATATGTCAAACATAATGTTCATCAAGTGGAAGACTATAATAACTTCATGTCTAAGGATTCAAATGAAATAACTAATATGAGATATATGTACGACATAGACCATGACATAAATCTCATACAGCGGGTCATGTCCAGTACCTTGTTCCAAACAAGTACCCATAAATCTAACATGATCATCCCATGATCATTTAGCCTTTATACTAGTACTTAATAAGTACTAGGGATGGAGATTATTATAAGTAAACATGAACAACAATAATAATCAAAACATCTCTTTATTGATATGAAATAAATGATAACAATTACAACGTTTATTAAACGTGCCTAGGGCACCACTACCAACAATCTCCCACTTGCCCTAGACCCAATCTCCCATGTGTCTAATACCCATGGACCTAACATGACCTTCATGTTTATCTTGTGGAAGTCCCTTTGTTAGCGGGTCCGCGACATTGTCATCAGTAGGTACTCTGCATATATTTACGTCTCCCCTATCAACGATTTCTCGAATGATATGAAAACGCCTAAGTATGTGTTTGGATTTCTGATGTGCTCTTGGTTCCTTTGCTTGAGCAATAGCACCATTATTATCGCAATAAAGGTCTATTGGATTAGCAATGCTAGGAATCACTTTAAGTTCAGTGATGAACTTCTTAATCCAAACAGCTTCCTTTGCAGCATCTGATACAGCAATATACTCAGCTTCTATTGTAGAATCAGCGGTTGTACTTTGCTTGGAAATCTTCCAGCTTACAGCTCCACCATTTAACATAAACACAAAACCCGATTGCGATGGACTATCATCTTTGTCGGTTTGGAAGCTTGCATCCGTGTAAGCATTTACCACGAGATCATCTTCCATTCCTCCATAGACCAAAAACGAATCTTTAGTTCTTCTCAAGTACTTAAGAATCGCTTTTACAGCCATCCAGTGATTTTCACCGGGGTCGGATTGGTATCTACTTGTCATGCTTAAAGCATAAGATACATCCGGCCTAGTACAAATCATGGCATACATGATGGACCCAATTGCCGAAGCATATGGAACATCATTCATTTTCTCACGCTCATCTTTTGTCTTAGGACATTGAGTCTTGCTTAGAGAAACTCCATGTAACACTGGTAAGGTTCCTCTTTTAGAATTTTCCATGCGGAATCTTCTAATGACCTTGTCAATGTATGTACTTTGGCTTAAACCAAGTAGCCTCCTTGATCTATCTCTATAGATCTTAATGCCAAGTATATATGCGGCTTCACCCATATCTTTCATTGCGAAGCATTTTCCTAACCAAGTCTTTATGGACTGAAGTATAGGAATATCATTTCCAATGAGTAATATGCCATCCACATATAAAATAAGAAATAGCACTATGATCCCACTAATCTTCTTGTATACACAAGGCTCATCTTCGTTCTTGATGAAACAAACTCTTTGACCGATTCATAAAAACGGAGATTCCAACTCCTAGAAGCTTGCTTCAATCCATAGATGGATCTTTGTAATTTGCATACCTTAGAATCTTGTTCAAAACCTTCCGGTTGTGTCATATACACATCCTCTTGTAGTTTTCCATTTAGGAAAGCGGTTTTGACGTCCATTTGTCATATTTCATAGTCATGATATGCGGAAATGGCAAGCAAAATTCTTATAGACTTGATCATTGCTACGGGTGAAAAGGTTTCATCATAGTCAATACCATGAACTTGCCTATAACCCTTCGCTACAAGTCTAGCTTTGTAAGTATGCACCTTCCCTTCCATGTCAGTCTTCTTCTTGAAGACCCATTTGCATCCTATGGTTTTTACACCTTCGGGTGCATCAATCAAATTCCAAACTTGATTGTCTTGCATGGATTGCAATTCAGATTCCATGGCTCCAAGCCACTTGTCCGAATCAGAAGAAGACATCGCCTCTTGGTAGGTTGTCGGTTCATCATTCTCAATGATTTCCACCTCATTACTATCCGTTACGAGAAATCCATATCTCTCGGGGTCGGATCGTAACCTACTAGATCTGCAAGTTGCTTGTGTATTTTGAACAGGTTCCACAACTCCTTGTGGTTCTTGTTCTTGTTCCACTATTGGTTCAATGTCATTTTCTGGGTCTCGAATCTCTTCAAGATTTATTTTACTCCCACTGATTTATTTAGAGAGAAACTCTTTCTCTAGAAAGACACCAGTTCAGGCAACAAAAACTTTGTTGTCCTCACGGTTGTAAAAGTAGTATCCTCTTGTTTCCTTTGGATATCCCACGAAAATACATTTGTCAGATTTGTGTGCAAGTTTGTCAGAGACAAGTCTTTTGAAATAGGCTTCGCAACCCTAAATCTTCATGAAAGATAAACAAGTTTTCTTTCCGCTCCACATCTCATATGGAGTCTTTTGAACCGATTTAGTTGGAACACGATTTAGTGTGAATGCAGCGGTTTCTAGAGCGTAACCCCAAAAGGATATTGGAAGATCAACTTGACTCATCATTGATCGAACCATGTCTAACAAAGTCCGATTTCTCTTCTCGGACACGCCATTCCACTGTGGTGTTCCGAGTGGAGTCAATTGTGAAACTATTCCACAATTCTTTAGATGATCATCAAATTCATGACTCAAGTATTCTCCACCTCGATCTGATCAAAGTGCCTTAATACTTTTGCCAAGTTGTTTTTCTACTTCATTTTAAAATATTCTAAATATCTCAAATGCATACTTTTATGTTTCATTAGGTAAACATACCCAAATCTACTATAGTTATCAGTGAAGGTTATAAAGTATTGAAATCCTCCCCTAGCATTGCTACTTAATGGTCCGCATACATCGGAATGTATCAACCCCAATAAGTCGCTTGCCCTTTCACTTAGCTTGGTAAAAGGTGTCTTAGTCATTTTTCCAAGAAGACACGACTCACAAGTATCATATGACTCAAGGTCACATGAACCCAAGAGACTGTCCCCATGGAGTTTTGAGATACGCTTCTCATTAATGTGACCAAGACGGCAATGCCACAAATAAGAATGATTTACATCATTAGGTTTAGATTTCTTATTTATATGATAGACATTTTCATTATTTTCATTCTTTACATCCAAGACATAAAGGCCATTAAATGAATTAGCAATACCATAAAGCACATCATTTAAATAAATAGAAAATTTCTTATTCTCAATAAAAAACTTAAAACCTTCATTATCCAAACAAGAAATTGAAATAATATTTCTACTTAAATCCGGAACATAATATCAATTGTTCAAAAAAAGAATTAATCCGGAAGGTAAAGTAACTTCATAAGTCCCTACGGCTAATGCAGCAACTCTTGCTCCATTCCCCACGCGTAGTTCTACTTCACCCTCTTTAAGTAGTCTCCTATTCTTTAAACAAATGTGAGAACCACATCCGGTATCCAATACCCAAGAATCAGTGGTAGAAAGGAGAATATCTATCATATAGATACCTGAAGTCGACGCAGCCTTGCTGCTCTTCTTCTTCTTTTGCTCTTCCAAGAAAGCCTTGCAATTACGTTTCCAATGACCAATTTCTTAACAATGGAAATAGATTGCATCCTTTTGTGAATCGGGTTTTGCCACAGAAGCCTTGGCAACTTTTGCCTTACTTATCTTGGGTTTGACAACTTTCTTACCCTTTCCTTTGGCACTAGCCTTCTTTCCATCATGAACCAAGAGCACGGGAGAACCTTTCTCCGCAATCGTTATCTCCGCAGTTTTAAGCATCCCATGCAACTGGGAGAGATTCTTATCCATTCCATGCATGTTATAACTCATTACAAACTGATTATAACTTTTAGGCAATGAATTAAGAATGAGATCCGTGGCTAACTCCAATGGGATTGGATAGCCAAGTTTCTCAAGGTGCTCTACATAACCTTTCATTTTCAGCATGTGAGGACTCACTTGTTTCCCTTCATTCATTTTGCAAGTAGTGAATGAAACAATGGTCTTGTACCTCTCTTGCCTAGCTTGCTCTTGAAGCATGGCTCTCAACTCCACGCCTATCTCATAGGCTTCCAAATGTTCCAAACTTTGTTGGAGTTTTGAGCACATGGTAGCAAGCATGAGACAGCTTACATCTCTAGAATCATTACGATGTTTCTTGTAACTGTCTCTTTCTGCCCTAGGGGCAGTAGGTTCTGGTTCAGCAGGAAGTGGCCCATCGAGAATGTACAACTTATCTTCTTGCCTTAGAACAATTCTTAGGCTACGGATCCAATCCATAAAGTTAGTACCATTCTCTTGGAGCTTATCCTTCTCAAGGATCGATCGCAACGAAATTGATTGAGTGTTAGTAGTCATTATCTACAAATATGCAAAATTTCCAAAATTTAATAAGTACCAATTTTCATTAAAGAAATAAACAATGTATTTTTCAAACGAAAATACTCCCACTAAATTATATAACCTTCTTATACATCCAATGTATAATATAATTTAATTGGGCTAAGATCCAACTTTAATTTAACTTTTGAGTCCACGGAGGCGGACCGCTCAAAACTAAATTAATTAGGTAGACAATCATGCCAATCATATCCCATATGATTCTTAGATTCTTTTATGAGATTCCTTGAGAAATCCAATTTCAAAAAGCATGTTTAATCTCATCTTTTACCTAGGCTCAAAACTGTTTTGACGCCTAATTAGGTTCAACCATTTTAAACGTATCGGAACCATTCAATTTAATGCACCTTGCGGAGGCAAGCCCACATTGAATTAATGAACCTCATCTTGCTCATACATGAATAAAATCAATGCACCTCGCGGAGGCGAACCCACATCAAAATCACCCATGTATAAACAAGTGTTTTAATCATGGCATGGCAAAAAGAACTTAAAAACTTTCTTTGAAGGTTTATCACATATAGCATACAACACATTTATGAGCACATAATATAAACATGTTACGCATCAAGTTTAGCCACTAAATTAATCTCCATTAAATTTAAGCATAATATTTATGTGTCATTAGTTTCTCTATAATTATGAGGATGAGACTATTTCAACTTTGGTTATTATCTCCAAATCAAGACAACAAGAAGTGAGGCCGAAACTAAGCCATAAGGCATCCACAATTCCGCACTAATTCAAGAAACCAAGAAAGTAGTCCATGTGGCCAAAACTAAGCAATAGATGGTCTCGATGAACGTAGGTCAATTGCATCCACAATTCCACATGGATCTCCAATCATTGAATCAAGAACTTTGTTTCTCAATTTTAGCAATTATGAACTCTTCATAATTCTAACTTCGTTTTATCTTTGAAACTTTGATTATGATCAAGTTTGGGAAACACAATCTCGATGAACGCAGATTAGCCATCCAAACCTTGAACCAATCTTAGAGTCACAAGACTAAAACAAATTGGAAAGTCAAACCCCAAGATCCACACCTAAACCAACTACCCAAAACCCATTCCAGATCAGCAGGTCTGGCCTGGTTCTGTTACTGGTTTGGTTGGACCTTTTGAAAATTCCAAATCTGATCAAAAAGGCAAAAAAAAGAATCAGCATTCTGATTGCATTGTGCGGCCGCCCAAAAATAACTGTGCGGTCGCCCAAACATGTGCGGCCGCCCACGTTATTTTGTGCGATCACACAGGAGGATCAGAAGGCAATTTTAAAGTTCGAAAATTTGTCTCAAAATTGTTTTTCCCCGATTATTAAAACCATGATCCAATCAGAATTAATAATCAAACAATTCAGAATCCATCATAATATTAATTGCGATTGAATCGTGCGATTAAAGTTGCAAAACAATAAACCACATAAAATAACATAACACATAAGCATCATATAATCCAATATTCATATCATGCTAGGCACATAAACAATTTATATACACACAACATGATCAAGGATATCCCATAAGGCATCCACAATTCCGCACTAATTCAAAAAATGATTTAGTATCCTCTCCTATTTTTTGGGCATTGAGGTTATTCCACATTCTGATAGCCTGCTCTTAAGTTAGCAAAAGTATATATGGGATATCCTTCATCGGTCCTGTTGGGTTTCGTAGTAACATGCGCAACGGAAATAGCATTTAAAATTTTAATGAAACCCAAAGCCATAGATCCGTTCATATGATTAAATCAAATACAACAATATGAATACTAGAGAAACTAACCCTTGATGACTTTGAGTTTGGTCTTTTCTTTTGGTGGAGATCTTGAAGCTTTAGTCACGAAAAGTAAGAACACGAACTTTGAAGATGATAAGCTTCACCCTCTAGCGGTATCCACACCACAAACGAATATCAAGAACACTTGATCTTGGTTGCTAGACCAAATTGTGAAACACGTTTTCACAATTGATATGAACTATATTGAATATTGGTTTGTGTATTATTTTGTTCTTCAATCTAAGATGTCTTAGAACAAAATAAAACTCTCTCAAACTCTTTGGAGACTTGCACAAAAAGCTATGATGTGTTCTGGCCCGAATTTGGCTGTTTATATACAAGTTAGACCTATTCCAAATAGGAAACTTGTGTCTAAACCCGTCCAAAATTCTTTTCCAAAACAAATTAGGAAACCAGTCCCGACATGGTGTGCGGCCGCCCAAACCCTTGTGCGGTCGCACATTTATCTGGAAAGTTTCTGGTACTTTCTGAGCTAAACTGTGCGGCCGCCCAAGCCCTTTTGTGCGGTCGCACACTTTCCCCAAATTTCCCAAATTTCCAAATTCCAATATAGTCCTTATTTAAGATTCGTTCTATTGTGTGTGACCCTCTAGGATTATACTAAGTTGGCAATGGGTTCAAACATGAAACCATAAGATACGATTAGGTTCTAGCAAACCGTCATACCTACCCAAATAGTATAACTAGATACAAGTTCGCATTCCTTTAGAACATGTCATAATCCCATTGTCCACGATGTCATTGAACACAAGTCAACTTGTTTTGTTCAATACTTTCTCGATTCCGAATATGTTGATAATACAAATGACATTGATCTAATCAATTCATTTGAGTTCGGCCGAACATTTTCATCAACATCATTCCTACGAGAGTCCCAAGCTTGACATCTCTCCGAAGAGGGACAAATCCATTTAGCTTATTATTCTTCCCTACGTGAATCCGATTATGCCAATCATACCCTTTATAATTTCCCGGTTAAAGGTAGCGTTTGAATATGTCAAACATAATGTTCATCAAGTGGAAGACTATAATAACTTCATGTCTAAGGATTCAAATGACATAACTAATATGAGATATATATACGACATAGACCATGACATAAATCTCATACAGCGGGTCATGTCCAGTACCTTGTTCCAAACAAGTACCCATAAATCTAACATGATCATCCCATGATCATTTAGCCTTTATACTAGTGCTTAATAAGTACTAGGGACGGAGATTATTATAAGTAAACATGAACAACAATAATAATCAAAACATCTCTTTATTGATATGAAATAAATGATAACAATTACAACGTTTATTAAACGTGCCTAGGGCACCACTACCAACAGTTCCAACATGACCAAGGCAAATCCGGTTTCTACCCCTATGGTGGCCCATCCATCCCTCCCGGCATTTTCCAGCCCCTCCATACCGAATGTTACCGACTACAGGTCCTTGGTTGGTAGTCTTTAGTATCTATCAATCACTCATCCCGACATCTCTTTCATGGTCAATAGATTATCTCAGTTTCTTCAACGTCCCACTGAGGACCATTGGATTGCCCTCAAATGGGTGTTACGCTATTTGGCAGGTACTATTTTCCATGGGTTATTTCTACGAAATACATCTCCGCCTATCTTACATTCCTTTATAGACGCAGATTGGGCCGGAGACAAAGATACTTTTATTTCCACCACTAGTTATGTTGTATATCTCGGCTGTAATCCTATTTCTTAGAGCTCTCGTAAATAGCGTACTCTATCCCATTCTTCCACTTAAGTTTAGTACAGAGCCATTGCTACCACTACGGCAGAGGTCATTTGGATTCAGAATTTGCTTCGGGAGCTAGGTGTTCATCTTTCGGTCACTCGTACAGTATTTTGTGATAATTTGGGGGCTATTTATGTTGCTGCAAATCTTAAGTTTCACTCGCGTATGAAACACATCAGTTTGGACTACTATTTTGTTTGTGAACATGTCCAAGATAAAATTCTTTGTGTAAGTCATGTCTCAGGTGATGACTAAATAGCTGATGTTTTGACCAAACCTCTCGCACGTGCACGGTTTGACAATATTATTTCCAAGATCGGACTATCTTCTCGGTCGTCCATCTTGTGGGGGCATGATAGACCAAACCCTAGTTGATCAGTGTATCCTACAGTGTGTCTACAGTCCAGCCTACATTCAGACTGCCAGTATGCCAAAACCCTAGCTTGGGTACCAAGCTAGGTCTAGCCGCTATTACTTTCCTATTACTTTACTAGTGTTATTAGTATTCTAGGTTTTATTATTTGAGTAGGATTCTCTAACTTGCATCCAAAGCAAGCCTCTTGTATATATACTATTATTGTGAATAATACAATTGAGTTTCTTCAATATTTCAATTCTCTCATACAAACTATCCTTTTCTTTGCATTTCAATATTTTAACATCGGCATGTAGATGATTCAGGGGAGTATGTCCAACGTAAACGCCCATAGTCTCGACCAATTTATCGTACCTATGAGCGGTGATGTTCATAGATTGGGTTCAATGGGGGTGGCTAATATGTTCATATTTCTGAGCCTTAAGAGGAGGAGGCTCTACCCAATATCTGAAAGTTAGACCAGGAACTTCTTCACCAGGTCTCTCTCTCTCTCCCACACACACATATTTTCAAATCATTCATACCAAAATTGAAGTTGATTTCAACTCTGAAGAAATTATTTTAATAAACTGATAATCCAATCCCTAATATATCCAAGAATATTCCATGAAGAAATTATTTGCCGTTCCCTCCACTGAAGTTGTGTGCATCTCTCGCTTTTGTTTGCTTTCCTGCAAGCAAACACCAACAGGTCAAGAACATGCTTTGCAAAATTATGGAAATAAAAATATCAACTTAAGCAAAGTAAAATGGAAAAAAGAAGGATTAAATTCATTTTCAACCATCGCACTTTCACCCGACTTTCATTTTAACCATCCTACTTTATTTTTTTCACGAAAACCACTCTTCTTTGGAAAACCTCTCATCCAAACCCAAAAATCGCGGATTAGGGCGCGGATTAGTGACGGATTAGACACGGATTTGTGGTTGCGATGGGAGGTTTTTAAAAGTAGAGTGGTTTTCGTGCAAAAAATAAAGTATAATGGTTAAAGTGAAAGTCGGGTGAAAGTACAGTGGTTGAAAATGAGTTAAAACCAAGAAAGAAAATGAAAAATGTCAACTTTTTAAGCCAAGAATAATGGAGGAAAAAGGAAGATGAAAATTGTCAACAAGAACATGCACCCGCCACAACAACAATGTGATTTGAGAGCAGCTGCTCTTCCACTGAAACAGATTGAGGTTTGGCTTTATGAATTACTAGTTTTGTATATATACAAAACAGGTAAGAAAATTGGGCCCTAATTTGGGTTAATAATTTGGGGGCCCGAACTTCTAAGGCTTCCCCGTAGGGCCGGCCTTGGTTGCAGCAAACGTACTATGAACTTCAAGTATCTTCTCGCGCTTTTTTAAGGGTAAATTTTTTAGATATCTCTATATCCGCCGGTCAGGTACAACCCAAAGATCTAAAAATCGTGCATGTTAGTTTCATCTCACACTGCAACTAAATAAAATAAAGAAGATGATCCCATTTGCTTTATGATTCCTAACATTTTCATACATTTTTTTTTAATTTTTAATCAATCCAATAACGATGGCAAGCATAATGCTTGCCTAATGATCTTCATCACTTTCACTTGGTAACCTTTCATTTACAAACTTTCCTTTTATAGATGCAACAAGAACATGAAGCAATGGAGTGTCTTCCATCATTCTTAAAACGAACCTTCTTTGGTCCATGCTCTGTTCATCAGGATAATGATTTGAACAGATATTGCATTAGCTGCCGCGTAGCAGCATGCAAACGCTGTGTTGCCTCTGGTTCTCATGAGGGCCATAATCTTCTAAAAATTCACCGACCTGTCTACATGAAAGCCGTCCCCCTTGAAGACATGAAGAGTTGGATTCAGGATGCCACATTTTGTACTGAATGAAGCCATTGGCCATGAAATAAATGATAGGGGAAGCCCAAATATCATACTTCATAGATTGGGTGCATTGGGGGTGCCTAATCATGTTGTGGTGCCTAACCATATGGTGCATTTTGTGCAGTAGAGGGAAAATCGCTCGAAGTTCATGAATAGCGAGCTTGAATTGATTATGAGGTTTGTTCATATTTTTGAGCCTCGAGAGGAGAAGGTTCCACCTGTAGGCCAAAGTCAACAGGTTAGAACATGCTTTTCAATATTCCAGTTCAAGCTTGTTATAGAGTAAAATCTCAAATGCATGTGGAGTTTTCTTTTCCCATTTACTCACCAATAATTGTTAGCTATATATTGGATTTCATCAACCGATTTATCTGCAAGGTTATTTCTCTTTTGACATATATTTGAATCATAAAGAAAAGGAAACCAATGAATCAAATGTATATAGAACTAAGGGGCAATTCAAAATCCATTCAGTAATCACAGTCCGAATTTAATAATGCGTGAATAAATGCACATGCATCTTAATCAGGCTATCATATCATTACATTTCAATGGATCCAACATTGTAAGGCATAGATTTGAATAAAAAAATTTAACATTTTAACCAAGTGAACAAAAATTTCAACCTTCCATTTTCAATTTGTAAGTCCAAATCAGAATAAGAAACTCAAAAACTAAATAAATACATAAATCTCCGCACATGCCCAAACTCATATTTTTTTATAGTTGATCTCGCAAAAACAATTAATTGACAAGATTTTCACATGGTATGCACAGAGTGGTATATGAAATCTGGATTTAAGACACACACACACACACAATGACATGGGAAGAAAACATGCATTGACATGGAATTAAATGGATCAAGAAAAAAGTATAAAATACTTACCAAATTTATGGTAGTACTAATGAAATCAGAAACCATGAGAATAGTCTCACAATCATTGATATGTGCCTTCCGTATCAGATTGTATCAACATTTTTCCTTCAGGATACGAAAACATATAGTTTGGGATACAGAGTACAGAAATAAGGATGTAAATATATATTGAATAAATAGAGATATCCAAGAAGGTAGACTGACGGCGCCTGAAACCCTAATTGAGTTCATCAAAAGAAGTCAACACTCTCAGCCATTCGATTAAGATGAAACCAACGATAAGGATAAAAATTAAATATAATCAAAACAAGTCGAAATAAGGCTTAGGTGAAAAAATGGACAATTTATGATATAAATTGGGTAAATGAGTAACTGACACTAGTGGGCCGGCATTGGCTACACCAATTTGTTAACGATATAATTAACATGGAAAGTAATTTGAACAAGCCCATATTTTCCATCTTCCTAAGCTCACCATATCCTATCTTCTGATATAGAAATAAAAGCCTGTTTATCTTTTCATGAAATTCTGTAAGGGCCAATATTCAATACAACAATTGTTAACATCAAAGCTATCATTCTAAAGGATTAATTAATTAGCCGACCTATCTTGAAGTTTAGGACGGAGGCTGCATGGTGATTGGAACATGAGAACACATGTAGAAACTAATTAAAGAGATAGAGAAATAATTGGAAGAACTCAAAAGAGATAGATAAATAATTGGAAGAACTCATGTTTATTATTTACTGTAGTAGTGTATATATACATGACTACTAAACCCTAATCTTAGAGAGAAAGTTATACAAAAGATTACAATGAATATTGAAAAAGATATGTACAAACATAAATAAGGAAGGTATATAATTATCATGATCTTGAGTATCATGTGTGAAAGAACCTGTTTTTACTAATGCACTTTAAACATAATAATTAGTTCACAAGAGGTCTACTATCAGTATATGATAGGTCGACTATCTTGAAGTGCAGAGTGTGTGTATAGAGTTTTGCAGCGGAATAAATTATGAAATTAAAGAAGAAATGAATGAGTAAATAATAAGTGAAATGTGTGTGTATATGTGAAGAAGATAAGAAAACAAACACAACGATGTAACGTGGTTCAGAGTATTGCAACCCTCCTACATCCACGCCTCATTGTCCTCAACAATGAAGAGCAATCCACTATAATCCTTCGTCAAGTAATTACAATAAATTGCAAGGAAAACTCCCTCAGAATTTTCTAGCCTAATTAGCCTTACTAACTAAGCTAGTGCTTGTTGCAAAGCACAAAAAAGAAAAAGAAAAAGTTTTCACACAAGTGAATGTTTTGGTGATCTCAATGATGGCTCTATATAGCTATGTTAGATCTCCTTTTAACCTATCTATTAAGCATAGATTTATAAGTTTTAGTTGTGCTTTATAGTTGATTTGCTTAAAAGCTTGTATCAAGTTATTGTGTGGCAAGAAGGGTTGTATGTCTTCAGTTACTTGAGTGCTCCTTTTATAGGTCTTCACTTTGTATCCGTTGAGTTCCAACGGTCTTGAGCATCTTGGGTATGCCAATTGTGAGTCTATTATATTTTAATGGAATAGTGCTTGTGAACAGTATTGAGTCAGGTTTGACTTTGACCGAGAGCTGAGTTAGCATGCTATGTCAAGTATGCTAAGGTATGCTATCTTGAAGAAGTCTGGTATCTTGACTGATGAAGATAGTGGACCTTTGTGATGAAGATAGTGTACCTTTGTTGAATTAATGATTCCAGTAACTTGAATATTTTGAACATGTTTCTTCATAGTCTGCTATTGCTTTAAAGAGTCTGTTTTTAATGATCTTAATTATTTGTCAAAACTATTTGTTTAGAAAATAGGGTTCTAACAATTTCCCCCTTTTGGGAAATAATTATGATAAAGAACAGAGAGCAATAGTGGAGATAAATCGATCTAAATAGAAACCAAACAAAGTTAGTTCAAAACAAGAGATACAACAATTGAATTTACACCCCAAAATAACATGAAGTAAATTGTTCAAGAAATAACAAGACAGAGTTTAAGAGAAACTTAATGAAACAGAGCTTCAATGCTATCTTCACTTTGATAATCAGGTTCAGGATGTGCTTACCCAAGCTCTACTGCAGTCAGGTGTCTTTCTCTTTCAAGATTCAACAGCTGGAGTTATTTATTTTTTAACCTGAAGTAGTATTGCTTGTTTGTTCCATGTTAAGCTCATTCTGTCATCATACTTTATACTAAAGTTAATGAGTTGGCTCTTCTTTAATAGCTTCTCCTTCTTTCCCAATTCTCTTAAAACTGATGGAGCATGTGAGGCTGGTCCAAGCAAGAGTTATCTGGTGGTGGAGTGTCCTCTTGAGGGTGCTTGATCTTGAGTGAAGATTTCTTGAGGTTGAGTGAAGTCCCTGAAGGTTCTTGATTGAGAAATAGCTTCACTTTGGTCAACTATCTTACCTACAAGAGATTCTTGAACCAATTTTGTCAAATCAAGTCTTAGCCCCTTCATTTGTGCTCTTACATAGTTTCCAACTGCATTGATGTCTTCATGAGTTGCAGCTGGAAATGTAGATGGATATGCTGCGAAGATGGGATCTAGCACTAGAGGACAGGAGTATTGATAGAATGGCTCTTCTATGGATGGCTCATTAGGAAAGATAGAGGAGCTGGGAAGAATGCCTCCAAACAATCTATTGATGTCACAAAGGCCAAACATCATTTCAGTGACTAGCTTCCAATAGATATTTTTATGAGATCAATGCATTTGGCTAAAAAAACCCCTGATTGCATATGAAGGGCTTCATTAAGATTAGGAGGCAGTCACTGAGAAAAGAATTTTTCCCACTGAACCATCTTACCACCATTAAGGTTTGAGGGAACCAAGCTTGTCTCATGAATGAAGAATTGATTCAAAGATAGCCTAAAGGTTTTCCACTCATTATGCACAAAGAAAACCCTTCCTGCAAGTTCCCTAGCAGTCATTTTGAGGAGGTCCAATATTAGCTGGAGATAGCTGAGCTCAGAATTTTTTAAGGGAACTCAAGATCTTCAAAAGTAAGACCAAGAGGGAGGATATATGTAAAGGAAAAGTCAACAGGATTAGAGATGAACCATGGAGGGAGAACATAGTAGAGATGAATCAAATGACTAGAGAAGAAAGGATCTGTGGAATAGCTATAGGGACCATGTCACGACCCGAAAACTAGGATCTATTTTATTAGTAATAAATATTTTTTATTTATTTATTTGCTTATTTATTTATTTAAATTATTATTTATTTAAATATTTATGTGTGCACTTTATGTGTCATAATAAATTATGTCTAGCATTTTAATTGGTATTTTGTGCTAGTGTAGAGTTTTGGGGTCTTAATTGTTAGTAGGGAGTGTAAGTATTTGTGTATAGTGTAGAGGAGGGGCCTGAGTGTAAGTTTTTGGAAATAATTCCCCCTACACCCTCTCTTCTCCCTCACCTCTCCCTCTTTCCCAGCTCATCTCTCTCTCTCTCCTTCCATAGAAATGGGTAAGTTTCTCTCTCACTTCTCTCTACATTTCCATCATCTTCCTCTCTTTATTTCTCATTTCTTAAAACATGAATCATGTTTAGATCGTCGATAGGATCGTAGGAAGCCAAGAAATTTCGAGTTCCGTCACCTTTGAGAAAATCCGGGTAAGTTGCTTTTCCCCCATTAATATGCTAAATTGTTCATATCATGCTTATATAATGCTTTAGTTGTTATATTTGAAGTTTGATTGAGTTTGGAATTTATTTGGAATTTATTTGGATTTTTGGTTAAAAATGGTGATTATATGAAGGTTGGGATTTAAACCTTGATTTGGGTTTCTAGATGTGTTATTTTGGTCCTATTCAAGTTTATAAGTTGTTTTGGTTCACTGTTATGCTTATTGGAAGTCTTGATTTTGAGTATTTGAGAAATGGTAAGAATTTTGGGTTGTTTGGGTGCCATTTTCGGGTATGTATGAACCCAGGAAGAAATCTGGGCATTGTTCTTCTGGCACGGTCGTGCCCCTTTATTTGACACGGTCGTGCCAACATTCACTTTCCTCCCGTCATGATTGGCACGGCCGTGCCACTTTCTTAGGCACGGTCTCGCCAAAATTCCCTTTCCTTCCGTCATGATTGGCACGGTCGTGCCACTTTCTTAGGCACGGTCGTGCCAAGCTGGGACTCTGATATATTCTTCCCTTTTCTTCTAAAATTGTTTCCCCCATAACTTCTTCGTCCGGACTCCGTTTTAGACGTGTAAACTATCGTTTCGAAGCTCTCTCCGAGTACTACAAGATGGTATAGGTTGTTCAGTTAAGTTATAAGTTTTATACTTCGGGATTTTATTGGGTGTTTGAGGTTAAGAGGAGTTGTATCGATCCATTGTGAACAAGTTTTGTAAATTCAATTGAGTGACTTTATTGAGTTGTTATGATCATTTTGGGATATAAGTGAGGACTTCATACTTTGAGACCCTTTAATTGAAAGTTATTTTACTGATCGGATTGATTTTAGAATAAGACTTGGTCTAGGTTTTAAGTGATATCCTATAGTACCTAGAGGGTTGTTTTGGAACACTAAAGTGTAGGGTTTAGTCCAGTCGTGATCATGTTCTAATAAGGGTAACCTTTTGGATTCGTTTGGGTACTTACGGTTTGATTAACCTTAAGATGCATTCATTCGGATTTCTTATTTGGAATTCCAGGTGTGATGAGATGGTTGAGTCCATAGTCCTAGTATATCTTTTGAGTAAATGTTTATGGACATTTTGGTAATAGTCATTGTGCCATTGGTGAGCGACCGTGTGGGTTGTGCTCTTTATGATTAACTCGTGGGTATCATCTTTAGGATGTGTTTGGTATGGGTCCTTGTCTTGGAACCCTCTTGTTTAATGATCAATGTTGTTGTGCTCTTTATGAGAAATTCCGTTTATCGTTGTTGTGCTTGTATGAGAAACTTCTTGTGTTCGTTGTTGTTGAACTCTTCTTGAGTAATCGTTTGCATCTTTTATGGTGATTAATTGGTATGATTCCCTACTTTGGAATCAATGGTTGTTTATTGTGCTAGTATTTTATTACTTAGCCTTTACTTGAAAGTCCAGCTGGTATTTTGTGTGTGTTTGGGCGATACGAAACATTATGATGGCACAGCCAAGTCCATTGTGATGTTGACCATTGTTTTGCCCCATTATTACCCTCCTCCAGATTGGCCTTGGATGTGAGAAGAGCTAGCTCCTTTGTGTGCATTTTAGCTTTACTTGGAGCATGACTTTGTGGCATGTCTCCCGTCCCTTGTGACACTCCATTTGGTTATTGGTTTCGGTACCGGGGATTTCTCTTCAGCTTTCATGCTATTATGAAGATGATGATTTGTGGATTATTGAAGCTGCGCAGCGACCTTTATTTGGTTCTTTCAGTTGGATGAAACCTTGGCTATGTATCCACTTATGAGTGTTTATTTCAGCTTTATGTGTTGCATGATGAGCTGGTCGTTATTTCCAACCGGTATGGGACGGTTGGCGATAGGGAGCCTCTCATTTGTTGTTATATGTTTATTTATATGATTGATTATTGGATATTACTGTTTGACAGCATGTCACTTATTATTCCGCTGCTATCTGTCTTATGTTAATTGCTATTGGTCATTGCATTTTAGCATGTCATGTAGTTGCATTAGTAACTTACTGAGATTTATTCTCACCCCGTTTCAAATTGTTTTCCTTAACACCCCCCCAGGAGGAAAGATTAGGATTCGCGGATCGAGGAGGACGTCGAGAGGATTGAGATTTTGGGGCAGGTTGTTATGGATCGGTTTACATTATTTAAATGTATAACCTTTTGGGGATAGTGTTACCATTATTGACGTCATTAAGAATTGTATATTTTATTCTTTTGGGTATAAGCTGTGGAGCTTATATTAGTTGTACTTTGTTGATTTAAACTTGGATTTGTAAAACCTTATGTTATCATCTTTTGGTTCAAAATGGAATTTTTAACTTCTATATTTTAGAGTTTTGGTTTTAAGTCGACGTCCAGCTCGCGATCTCGGGCCGCGGGGTTCGGGGTCGCGACAGTTGGTATCAGAGCTATGGTTTGGCTCTAAGTATAAGTCTAGGTGGACTAGTATGACCTAGGAGGGTAGTGTGTTCGGAGTGAGTAACGATGAGAATTTTCTGCAGGTATTTGTTTGTGATGGCTAGAAGAAGATCGGGTGAAAGTTCTAGTGGGACTCAAAATCAGAATGGTCTATGGGAAGAAAACCGTGCAATGTTTCAGGACAGGTTTGAAGCGGCCGTGAAATCAATTAATGACCAAGGGCCGAGAGAGGAACATGTAGCACCTCCGCGATATGGGTTGGAGCAGTTTTTAAAGTTGAAACCAAATGAGTACGTCGGTGAGGCGGATGTGAAGAAAGCCGAGCTATGGATAGAATCGATGGAGAAAATCTACGATGTCTTTGGTTGCACTGATGAGGATAGGGTTCTGTTTGCAGCTTATAAGCTCGTGGGGGCTGCGGAACATTGGTGGAAGGCACTGAAGACCAGTTGGGATGCGACTCTTGTACCATATCCTTGGGAGTGGTTCGTGAGGAGATTCAAGGATCATTTTATCTCACTAGTGAATCAAAACCAGAAAGAGATCGAGTTCCTCAGCTTGGAGCAAGGCATGATGTCAGTAGCACAGTACTCAGCTAAGTTCACAGAATTAGTCAGGTGTTGTGAATACCTTGCGCGGACCGAGGAGCAGAAAGAATTGAGATTAATCAGGGGTTTGAAGACATCCATCCGGACTCAGTTTATAGCACAGCGGATTCAGACTTATCAGGATGCGGTGGATCGAGCCTACTTGATTGAGCAGGATATTGGGGAACACAAAAGGAAGACTGAGATGGTTAACCCGGGTAAACAAGGAGGGCAGAGTGAGTCACAACAGCAACATTCAGATAACAGAGGTAATTCTGGAGTACAAACTCGATTCAGAAGGCAACTTCAAGGGCAACCAACAGTAGGAAATCGAGGTTCTAATAAGGGGACACGAAATGGGAAAGTCTGCAGCTACTGTCAGAGGAAATGACACTCAGAAGACAAGTGTTGGAAGAAGCAAGGAAAATGTGTGAAGTGTGGTCAGTTGGGACACTTCATCAAAGATTGTCCGAGGTTTAGAGTTCAGTCATCGGGGGCAGGAACTGGAATACCACAGGGTCAGAAGAGGGATGCTTCGGGAAACCCTAAAAGTTCAGGGTAGGGTATTTGCGACCAATCAGCACTCACCAGGTAACGGATAAATTTCAGGAGGTATTATTTTGCGTCGTGAGAGCGAGCGCGTGCATTTTAGGATCATCGCATTTATGTATTTCTATGCATTAGTTGCATTTATTTCTTTTGAGTCTTTGACTTATGTGTTGTAGGTGTCTACTCCTATGGAGGAGTTTAGGGTATCTGATGAAGTCTTATGTGCTTATGATGTGCTTAAGTATGGTTATGTCTTACCTGCTAAATTAGCCATGTTGCTATTACAAGATTTTGATGTTACTCTTGCTTTAGTTGATTGTTGTAGGAAGATGGTTATATTCTCCATTCCTGATTTCTTAAAATTATTTGAGACCGTTCCTTTGCGTAGAGTTATACCAATTTTTTTTTTATTGAAATCCGAGTATTTAGCTTCGGTCAAATTGTTGGGTGTAATTATCATTGTAAGGTTTCTACTTTCTTCTAAATAGTACCTAGTGTTTGAGGAGAAGCTTGGGTTAAATTGGGTTGTTGTGGTACAAGGTTGTAATGCTAATATTTAGATCAATATCCATATTGTATCGGTTGGGTTATAGGAGTTGAGGATTCAATGAGGATCTTTTGAGGAAAATTTTAGTCACTTTTAGTACATCTCCGTGAATGCATCGGAATGGATTAGTATGGAGAGGTGTACGATTTGTTATGGATGATGAGTTTGTTGTAGGAGTTATGATCATTAATGGTGGTAAGCGTGTTAAGTTAGAAAGGACTGAGTACATTTTGGGAGAGTACTAATTTCTCAATCTATGTTAAAGGCATTTCGAAATTTTGGGTAGATAGTGGTTCTATGGTTCTAAATCCCTTCTTGGTGGCGTTTCCCGAATTGGATCAAGGGTATGTGAAGGAAGTTGATTATCAATACTTGGGCATAATTAAGGAATATCATGAGTTGGTCTTGGGTCAGTTGGAACGTTACTAGCTAATTGGGTTATTACGATGGTAGTACTATTGAGCCTAAGTATCATTAGATTAATAAATGTATGCGTGAAAGATTAACGTGGCTTAGCTATTGAGGATTTGAGATTTGGTGACTTCCTTGGATATATGAGCACAGATTAATAACTAAAAAGGGAGTTAGAGGAAATACCGTGAAGATAAAATTTAGATCATTTTCGGACTACTGAGTATTCGTAATTATTTTAGGCTTTCAAGGATTGGAGTGTTATGACGATGACATTATGGCGTAAATTTAAGTGAACATTTTGTATTAAAATTTTGGGTTTACATTACACCATTAGTTTAAAGTTCTACCTAGAGCGAGAGCACTATAATGGGAATCCTTAGAGATATTGCCTTTGATGAATATTGTGGAAATAGAAATTTCTTTAGCCTTTTTATATTTTAAAAGCTAATTTAGCTCGAGATGGTAATGTTTTGAATTTCTGGGTAATAATACTAAGTATGCGATTTACAAATAGTTAAGGTTATGAATAAGGCGAGCTTGAGGTACCTCGAGAATTATGTGTGGAATTAATTTGGATTCTTCGATGATTGAGTACGGATTTCGATTAGTAATGAAGATAATGATGGAATGATTCGGTTCGAGAGGTGGTGTTATCGTAAGCATTATTTAAGGATACCTTTTAGTGGATTAGATTGGATAATTGAGGAATACGAGGAATGGCGGAACTATCGTATCCGTAGCTATTCGGTCTTTAGGGTAAGTCTCGTTAAAATTCGGGTCGAATTTTCTTTAAGGGGGAGTGAATGTCACGACCCGAAAACTAGGCTCTATTTTATTAGAAATAAATAATTTTTATTTATTTATTTGGTTATTTATTTATTTAAATTATTATTTATTTAAATATTTATGTGTGCACTTTATGTGTCATAATAAATTATGTCTAGCATTTTAATTGGTCTTTTGTGCTAGTGTAGAGTTTTGGGGTCTTAATTGTTAGTAGGGAGTGTAAGTATTTGTGTATAGTGTAGAGTAGGGGCCTGAGTGTAAGTTTTTGGAAATAATTCCCCCTACACCCTCTCTTCTCCCTTACCTCTCCCTCTTTCCCAGCTCATCTCTCTCTCTCTCCTTCCATAGAAATGGGTAAGTTTCTCTCTCACTTCTCTCTACATTTCCATCATCTTCATCTCTTTATTTCTCATTTCTTAAAACATGAATCATGTTTAGATCGTCGATAGGATCGTAGGAAGCCAAGAAATTTCGAGTTCCGTCACCTTTGAGAAAATCCGGGTAAGTTGCTTTTCCCCCATTAATATGCTAAATTGTTCATATCATGCTTATATAATGTTTTAGTTGTTATATTTGAAGTTTGATTGAGTTTTGAATTTATTTGGAATTTATTTGGATTTTTGGTTAAAAATGGTGATTATATGAAGGTTGGGATTTAAACCTTGATTTAGGTTTCTAGATGTGTTATTTTGGTCCTATTCAAGTTTATAAGTTGTTTTGGTTCACTGTTATGCTTATTGGAAGTCTTGATTTTGAGTATTTGAGAAATGGTAAGAATTTTGGGTTGTTTGGGTGCCATTTTCGGGTATGTATGAACCCAGGAAGAAATCTGGGCATTGTTCTTCTGGCACGGTCGTGCCCCTTTATTTGGCACGGTCGTGCCAATATTCACTTTCCTCCCGTCATGATTGGCACGGCCGTGCCACTTTCTTAGGCACGGTCGCGCCAAAAATTCCCTTTCCTTCCGTCATGATTGGCACGGTCGTGCCACTTTCTTAGGCACGGTCGTGCCAAGCTGGGACTCTGATATATTCTTCCCTTTTCTTCTAAAATTGTTTCCCCCATAACTTCTTCGTCCGGACTCCGTTTTAGACGTGTAAACTATCGTTTCGAAGCTCTCTCCGAGTACTACAAGATGGTATAGGTTGTTCAGTTAAGTTATAAGTTTTATACTTCGGGATTTTATTGGGTGTTTGAGGTTAAGAGGAGTTGTATCGATCCATTGTGAACAAGTTTTGTAAATTCAATTGAGTGACTTTATTGAGTTGTTATGATCATTTTGGGATATAAGTGATGACTTCATACTTTGAGACCCTTTAATTGAAAGTTATTTTACTGATCGGATTGATTTTAGAATAAGACTTGGTATAGGTTTTAAGTGATATCCTATAGTACCTAGAGGGTTGTTTTGGAACACTAAAGTGTAGGGTTTAGTCCAGTCATGATCATGTTCTAATAAGGGTAACCTTTTGGATTCGTTTGGGTACTTACGGTTTGATTAACCTTAAGATGCATTCATTCGGATTTCTTATTTGGAATTCCAGGTGTGATGAGATGGTTGAGTCCATAGTCCTAGTATATCTTTTGAGTAAATGTTTATGGACATTTTGGTAATAGTCATTGTGCCATTGGTGAGCGACCGTGTGGGTTGTGCTCTTTATGATTAACTCGTGGGTATCATCTTTAGGATGTGTTTGGTATGGGTCCTTGTCTTGGAACCCTCTTGTTTAATGATCAATGTTGTTGTGCTCTTTATGAGAAATTCCGTTTATCGTTGTTGTGCTTGTATGAGAAACTTCTTGTGTTCGTTGTTGTTGAACTCTTCTTGAGTAATCGTTTGCATCTTTTATGGTGATTAATTGGTATGATTCCCTACTTTGGAATCAATGGTTGTTTATTGTGCTAGTATTTTATTACTTAGCCTTTACTTGAAAGTCCAGCTGGTATTTTGTGTGTGTTTGGGCGATGCGAAACATTATGATGGCACAGCCAAGTCCATTGTGATGTTGACCATTGTTTTGCCCCATTATTACCCTCCTCCAGATTGGCCTTGGATGTGAGAAGAGCTAGCTCCTTTGTGTGCATTTTAGCTTTACTTGGAGCATGACTTTGTGGCATGTCTCCCGTCCCTTGTGACACTCCATTTGGTTATTGGTTCCCGTACCGGCGATTTCTCTTCAGCTTTCATGCTATTATGAAGATGATGATTTGTGGATTATTGAAGCTGCGCAGCGACCTTTATTTGGTTCTTTCAGTTGGATGAAACCTTGGCTATGTATCCACTTATGAGTGTTTATTTCAGCTTTATGTGTTGCATGATGAGCTGGTCGTTATTTCCAACCGGTATGGGACGGTTGGCGATAGGGAGCCTCTCATTTGTTGTTATATGTTTATTTATATGATTGATTATTGGATATTACTGTTTGACAGCATGTCACTTATTATTCCGCTGCTATCTGTCTTATGTTAATTGCTATTGGTCATTGCATTTTAGCATGTCATTTAGTTGCATTAGTAACTTACTGAGATTTATTCTCACCCCGTTTCAAATTGTTTTCCTTAACACCCCCCCCAGGAGGAAAGATTAGGATTCGCGGATCGAGGAGGACGTCGAGAGGATTGAGATTTTGGGGCAGGTTGTTATGGATCGGTTTACATTATTTAAATGTATAACCTTTTGGGGATAGTGTTACCATTATTGACGTCATTAAGAATTGTATATTTTATTCTTTTGGGTATAAGCTGTGGAGCTTATGTTAGTTGTACTTTGTTGATTTAAACTTGGATTTGTAAAACCTTATGTTATCATCTTTTGGTTCAAAATGGAATTTTTAACTTCTATATTTTAGAGTTTTGGTTTTAAGTCGACGTCCAGCTCCCGATCTCGGACCGCGGGGTTCGGGGTCGCGACAGACCAGGAATGATGACTTCAAAGGATGAGTTTATATGGATGTGGGGATTTTCAAAAGTAGAAGAATGAGAGGACTGAGATGATTGAACTCTAGTAGGAGGTCTATCTAACCCATGTCTTTTCCAAGTGACATCAAACCCATACTTTTGAAGAGATGGAGTTGGTTGAACAGGCCTTTCTAGGATTAAAGGAATGGAGGGAGAGCTTTTTGGAGGACAGGAGGAGGTCTAATGAAGGTCTACTATCATTTCTTCTGTAGAGTTGAGGTCTACTATTTGTTCTTGGAGGATCTTAACATTCTCATTCCCCCTTTCTTCTTCAATTAAAGGCTCATTTTCAGTTCCAATATCATTCCCCCAATCAAACTCAAATGATACATCCTCAAATTGTGTGACAGGAGATGAAATCCTAGGAGTAGGCATAAACATTAATAAGGAGGGAGCTGATAAGGTGGGAGGAACAGGGGAGGGAGAAAGAGGTCTTTTGGAACTAGATTTGGGATATTTGCTAAGAGACCTAAGGGATTCAACAGCATTTTTGCTTCCTGAACTCAGATTTTCATCAGATGAACCTTGCTTTGTAGGCTCAAAGTTGAAGGGTTGAGGAGGGGAGATAGAAGGAGAGTCCTTCATCTTCAAGCACAATTTTTCTTTTCTTGATAAGAGGGATAACAAAGACTTGAGGAACCTCATCTAAATCAAATGGCTCATTTTCTTTGTGGAGCCTTTTGGATTTTTTGGCTGGTTTAGGTTTGGATGTTTCTAGAATGGGGGATGGTGAAGATTTTGGCTTGGTTTTTGATCTAGTATAAACTATGTCTGGTTTTGATCCCTTTAAATGAGCAATTTTAGGAGAAGATGGAGGTGGAGCTTCAAGCAATAAAAGAGGAGGATCAATCCTGGCTAGGGGTTCAACATGTGCTATCTCATCTTCCAGGTCTACTATCTTGGGTCATTTGTCTTTACTACCCTTTCCCTTATACATTTGCATCATTTCTGCCAAGGTTTCTCTTTCAAGGTCACTATCTGAAGGAGATAAGACATGTCCTGGAGAATTTTCATTGTTTGGATCATGTTCTGGGGGTACATAATTAGGTTCCTTTACCCTACCCACTTACTTGTAAGAGAAAGTGTTAATGCTGAACACTTTGTAACTATGATGAGCATGCTGTTGGAGATACAAGGGAGGGATGTTAGGTTGAAAAGTCCTTCCTATGTGAAACAGTACACCACTTAGAAATCTAAAAAGACAGGGCTTAGTGGTGGTTTTCAATCTAGGCCTATTAGGATGAGAAGAGTTCCTAAGCCTAAAGTTTGACAGCATAACATAGCTCCAGTTGGTGATTTAGATGTCATGTAAAAGGCACAGCATCTGTTTCCATCTATGGGGCTAAGAACATGGTGGGATGAGTTTTTACCACATAAACCTTTCATAATAACATCTGCTAAGGTAGAGAGTTTTGCAAAAAAGCGAGCTTTGTAGATTGGTTTTATAAAATTATACATAGGCCATCCCTCAATAAGTTTTGTTTGAGAGGAATAGTCTATGTCAGAGTGTCGCGACCCCGACCCCGTGGGCCTGGAGTACGCAAGCTGGATGTCGACTTAAACAATAAACTCTAAAATAATGAAGATAAAAAATTTCCTTTAATACCAAAAGATGATAACACAAGTTTTGAAATCCAACTTGAACAACAAAATATAAACTAGTGTAAGCTCCATAAGCTTACACCCAAAATAAGAAATATACAAATTCTAATGACGTCAAGTTTGGTACAACTATTCCCAAAAAGGTTACACATTTATGTAATGTAAACCCACCAATAACAACTTGCCCAAAAGCTCAACCCTCGCGACGTCCTCCTCGTGATCAGCGAGTCTAATCCTTTCCTCCTGGGGGGGGGTTAAGGAAAAACAAAGATAAAAGAAAGGGGGTGAGATAAATCTCAATAAGTTACTAATGCAACTACATGACATGCTATGATGCGATAAGTAATAAACAATAATAAATATCACTTACCACATAGCATTTATCAATTAACAGATAGCAGCGGAAATAAACAAGTAACAAAGGATATTAGCCAAGGTTTCCCAACTGATAGAACCAAATAAAGGTCGCTGCGCAGCTTCAACAATCAACAATCAACATCTTCATAGTAGCATGAAAGCTTGAAGAGAAAACCCCCGGTACCGGAACCAATAACAAAGTAACGTGCCACAAAGGGCGGGAGCCATGCCACAAAGTCATGCTGCAAAACGTCTAGCTAGAATACTCACAAAAGGAGCTAGCTCATCCCATCCAAGGCCAATCTGGATGAGGAAAGAAGGACCAATGGGCGATGCTATACTGGACTTGGCTTGTGCCATTATAGTATTATCCATTGCCTGACTCGATACACAAATAACCAGCTGGACTTTCAAATGAAAGCTAAGTAATAAACACTAGCTTAATTAAGCAACCACTGATTCCAAAGTAGGGAATCCTTATCAAGAAGTCACCAAGAAAGTGAAATGAACCAACAACACATAATTAAAGTGTTCTAATAATCTCAACAATGATAACACAATTCCCATATCACATTCAATCACAAAGGATCCAGTTAAATCAAGAACACAACCAAAACTACTCACTCATCTCGAAGAGCTCAAGGAGAGCTTTAAAATGATAACTTATACACCTAAACCGGAGTCCGGATGAGGGAGTTATGAACTATTGAAGATTGGCTACGAAAGGTACAATAGGATGAAGCTCAGGACTTGTACAGCGGAGGGGGCACACGCCCGCGCAGAAAGGGTGCGCGCGTCCTAGGTGATCAGAAGGTTCTTTCAAAAAGGCCAGAGGAGGGTGCGCGCGCTCGCCCGAAAAGGGTGCGCACGCCCTATGGCATCAGAAGGTTTTGAATTGCTGAAACAAAGAGGGAGCGCACGCCCTCAAGAGAATGGTGCGCGCGCCCTTCATGATCAGAAGGTTTGTTTACCAAGGGGCATAAGGGTGCGCACGCCTCCCCTGAGAGGGTGCGCGCGCCCCCTTGCCCGGAGGGGCAATTTCCGGCCAAAATTCTGGGTTTCTTCCATTTTCAACCCAAATCTTCACCATTTCAAGCTAACTCAAGACTAACACTACCAATATATAAACTAAAGTACCCACACCACTTGGAAGCCAAAAGAACTCCTAGAACATCATCTAGAGAACCTCAATCAAGGATGATTCAAATACCAAATTTTCACAAAAATGAACAAAATGTAAATCACTCCCAAATCCACCCAAGATGCAACAAATAGCATTCATATCATCAAATAAACATGGAGTAGCATTTCTAGCATAAAATGGGGGAAAAGCAACTTACCCGGATTTCTCAAAGTTGACGGAATTCGAATATTCTTAGCTCCCTACGATCATATCGATGATCCAATCACATTTCATAAAATGAGCACTAAGAAAAGATGAGAGGAAGAGGAAGAAAATGAAGAGAGAAGGGAGAGAGAAATTTTACCTTTCTTGGAGAGAGAGAGAGAGTTGCTGGGAATGGAGTAGGGTGAGGAAGAGGTGAGGGAGAAGAGAGGGAGTAGGGAGATGATGAGTTAATTTCCAAAAACTTACACTTAGACCCCCTCCCCACTAACTACACAAACTCTAATACCTCATACTAACAACTAAGACCAAATAATACTACACTAGCACAAATGGCCCAAATAAAATGCTAGGCATAAATTATTATAACACATAAAATGCACACATAAATTATTAATTAAATAATAATTTAAACCATTAATAAGAAATAAATAAATAATTAGATATTTATTATTAGAAAATAGAGACGGGTTTTCGGGTCGTGACATTCACTCCCCCTTAAAGAAAATTCGACCCGAATTTTAACGAGACTTACCCGAATTAAAAAGCCACGGATATTTACGCTCCATCTCCTCTCGAAGCTCCCAAGTCGATTCCTCAACATTGTGATTCCTCCAAAGAACTCTAACCAACGGAATGCTTTTGTTCCTCAACTCTTGGACTTTGGCATCTAAAATCCGAGCCGGTCGTTCCTCGTAAGTCATGTCGGGCTCTATATCCTCCGGTACCCTCGGTAACACGTGAGATGGATCATGAACATACTTCCGAAGCATAGAAATGTGAAAAATTTTATGCAACCGGTCCAAAGAAGATGGTAACGCAAGACGATACGCTAGAAGTCACTTTCCCCAAAATCTC
This sequence comes from Campanula takesimana, assembly GCA_026119855.1. Lineage (NCBI taxonomy): Eukaryota > Viridiplantae > Streptophyta > Magnoliopsida > Asterales > Campanulaceae > Campanula > Campanula takesimana. Next base: position 241,145 of record JAOWBW010001459.1, read on the forward strand.
AAACGGTCCAACAAACCTCGGAGCTAATTTACCCTTCTTCCCAAACCTTCAAATACCAACCTTCGGGGACACTTTCAAGAACACAAAATCACCGGTCTGAAAACTAAGATCTCGCCTTCGGTGATTGGCATAGCTCTTCTGTCGACTCTGGGCTGTTTTCAATCGTTCCCGAATAATTTTAACCTTTTCCACCGAGTCCTGAACCATGTCAACACCCCACAGTTTTGCTTCCCCAACCTCGTCCCAACAAATAGGTGACCGACATTTCCTCCCATACAAAGCCTCATACGGTGCCATTTGTATACTCGACTGATAACTATTATTGTAGGCAAACTCTGCAAGCGGTAGATGTGTATCCCACGAATCTGGAAAGTCAACTGTGCAAGCCCGTAACATATCCTCGAGAATCTGGATGGTTCTTTCAGATTGACCGTCAGTCTGAGGATGAAATGCGGTGCTAAACCTCAAATCGGTACCCAAAGCCTTCTGTAACGCTTGCCAAAATCGGGATGTAAACCTTGGATCTCTGTCTGACACAGTACTAACTGGAACACCATGTAATCTGACAATCTCATGAATATACAAATTTGCAAGTTTCTCCATCGAATAGGAAATGTCAATGGGTACGAAATGAGAATATTTAGTCAACCTGACCACAATCACCCAAACTGCATTGAACCTCCTTCGAGTCTTGGGTAGTCCGGTTACAAAATCCATCGTAATGTGTTCCCACTTCCACTCGGGTATCTCAAGAGGCTGAAGTAGACCTGCGGGTCTCTGATGCTCTGCTTTAACTTGTTGACAGGTCAAACACTTCGATACATAATCTGTAATTTCCCTCTTCATGTTAATCCACAAAAATTGTTGTTTTAAATCCTGATACATCTTCGTACTCCCGGGGATGAATGGTATACCTGGATTTGTGACCCTCATCAAGAACTCGCTGTTTAATCCCACCTATATTCAGCACACACAATCTGCTACGGTAAGTCAACACTCCCTCGGAGTCAAGCTGGAAGTCCATATACTGTCTATCCCGAGCATTATCCATAATCTTCTTCAACTCTGGGTCATCCTTCTGAGTATCCTTTATTTTTTGAATTAGGGTCGGAGATACCCTAATATTCGCAAAAATCGCCCCACGTCTCGATTCGCGAGGACACCAATCTCGAACATCCTCTAGCAATTTCCATTCACGAATCATCATTGATGCCACATAAGACTTTCGACTGATCGCATCAGCTACAACATTTGCTTTGCCCGGATGGTACGAAATGGTGCAATCATAATCTTTTAAAAGCTCCATCCACCTACGCTGACGGTTATTCAATTCCTTTTGAGAGAAGAGGTATTTCAAAATCTTATGATAGGTAAAAATCTCAAACTTCGCTCCATATAGGTAATGCTTCCACTTATGCAACGCAAAGACTATCGCAGCCAACTCCATATCATGAGTAGGGTAATTCTGTTCACTAGGGGTCAACTTCCTCGAAGCATACGCAATTACTTTCCCATTCTGCATCAAAACACAACCCAAACCCTCTTTCGAAGCATCACTGTAAATCACTAAGTCATCATTTCCATTTGGTAACGCAAGAATAGGAGCCGTAGTTAATCTCTTCTTTAATTCATCAAAGCTACTTTGACATTTTTCACTCCACACAAACGGTACATCCTTCCGGGTCAACTGAGTCATCGGAGTAGCAATCCTCGAAAACCCTTCTATAAACCTTCTGTACTACCCGGTTAAACCCAAAAAACTTCTGATCTCGGTCACTGTCTCGGGTCTCTTCCAATCCACTATGGCTTCTATCTTTGAAGAATCCACGGAAATCCCATCTTTTGAAATAACATGACCCAGAAATGAAACCTTCTCGAGCCAAAATTCGCATTTACTAAACTTCACAAACAACTGCTCCCTCGTAAGAATGGATAAAACTGTCCTCAAGTGTTGCTCGTGCTCCTCTCGAGATTTAAAGTAGACAAGAATGTCATCAATGAAGACCACCACAAACGAATCAAGATAAGGATGGAAAACCCGGTTCATCAAATCCATAAATACGGCAGGTGCGTTAGTCAACCCAAACGGCATAACCAAGAACTCGTAATGACCATAACGAGTGCGAAAAGCAGTCTTCGGAATATCCTCCGATCGAATCTTCAACTGATGGTACCCACTCCTCAAATCAAGTTTAGAATACACCACGGACCCTTGAAGCTGATCAAATAAATCATCAATGTGAGGTAGAGGATACTTATTCTTCACTGTAACCTGATTCAACTTTCGGTAATCAATACACAATCTAAAAGAACCGTCTTTCTTCCGCACAAACAAAACCGGTGCTCCCCACGGGGAAACACTAGGGCGGATAAACCCTCGATCAAGCAACTCTTGCAACTGAACCTTTAATTCCTTCAACTCTGCGGAAGCCAACCTATACGGTGCCTTTGAAATCGGAACCATACCCGGCAAAAGGTCTATACAAAACTCTATTTCACGATCAGGAGGCATATCATATTCAGAAGAGAAAACATCGGGAAATTCTCTAACTACCCGTACACTCTCCAAACTAGGGGATTCTTTCCTAGTATCAAGCACACTAGCCAAGTACCCCTCACAACCACGGTACAACAATCTCCGAGCTTTCACATAAGAAATGATACGAATATTCCTACCCAAAGGCATAGCCTCAAAAGTAAACTTAGGCACATCAGGGATGGAAAAACTAACGACCTTTCTACGACAATCGAAAGAAGCATGAAACTTGCTCAACCAATCCATACCCAAAATAACATCAAAGTCTTTAATCGGAAGGACTACTAAGTCCGCACACAAGACACGACCACATATAAGCACATCACAAGCACGAAATACTCTATCGGTCACCAAACACTTTCCCATAGGAGTTGACACCTCTAACACATAGGGCAAAAACTCAGATGCAGCATTTAGTAAAGAAGCAAATTTCACAGAAATGTAAGAATGAGATGATCCTGGATCTACTAACGTACGCGCGCTCACATTAGATATAGAGACAATACCTCCAATCACTGAGGGATCATCTGCCTGATGCTGATTCATTGCAAACACTTTTCCTTGGACCTTGGGCTACCCCGCAGCATCTCTTTTCTGACCCTGTGGAGCACCAGCTCCTACCCCAGTTGGTTGACCTCTGAATCTCGGGCAATCCTTCACAAAATGCCCCAACTGCCCACAGTTAATACATTTCCCCTGTTTCTTCCAACACCGGTCCTCCGAATGACCTTCCTTTTGGCAATAGGAACAAAGTCTCTTATTTTGGTTCCCTTGGTTCCTGGCAGTAGTACCCGGGTTCCTTGGGATCGGTTGCCCTCGGGACTAGGATTGTCCCCCAAAATTACCTCGGTTATCTGAACGGGATTGTGGCTTGCTCTGCCCTCCTTGCTTGCTAGTGTTAGTTACCTCGACCTTCTTCTTATGCTCCCCTATATCTTGCTCAATCAAATAGGCTCGGTCCACCGCATCCTGATAAGTTTGAATCCGCTGGGTTATAAGCTGAGTCCGGATAGAAGTCTTCAAACCTCGAATGAATCTCATAGCTTTCTGTTCTTCGGTCCTCACAAGATAGTCACAATACCGGGCTAATTTTGTGAACTTAGCCGAGTATTGAGCTATAGACAACAAACCTTGCTCCAAGTTGAGAAGCTCGATCTCTTTTCGGTTTTGATCCACCACCGGAATAAAATGCTCTTTGAACTTCCGCACAAACAATTCCCATGCATACACTATGTGGGTATCATCCCAACTCGCCTTAACTCCTTTCCACCAATGCTCGGCGGCCCCAACCAATTTATAAGCCGCAAACCTGACCCTATCCTCATCCGTGCACCCAAACACATCCTAAATTTTCTCCATAGACTCAACCCATAGTTCGGCCTTCTTCACATCGGGCTCACCATCGAACTCTGCCGGTTTCAGTTTCAAGAATTGCTCCAAACCATATCGGGGTGGTGGTGCTTGCTCTACTCTTGGTCCTTGGTCATGAATTGCCTTCATGGCCGCCTTAAACATGCCTTGGAACATAGCACGGTTCTCTTCCCGAAGATCATTCTGATTCTGAGCCCCACTAGAACCTTCACCCGTTCTTCTTCTAGCCATTGAGAACAATTACCTGCATAAAACATCAACCGTTACTCACTCCGAACACAACTACCCTCCTAGGTCATACTAGTCCACCTAGAACTTATACTTAGAGCTAAACCATAGCTCTGATACCAACTGTCGCGACCCCGACCCCGCGGGCCCGGAGTACGCGAGCTGGACGTCGACTTAAACAATAAACTCTAAAATAATGAATATAAAAATTTTCCTTTAATACCAAAAGATGATAACACAAGTTTTGAAATCCAACTTGAACAACAAAATATAAAATAGTGTAAGCTCCATAAGCTTACACCCAAAATAAGAAATATACAAATTCTAATGACGCAAGTTTGGTACAACTATTCCCAAAAAGGTTACACATTTATGTAATGTAAACCCACCAATAACAACTTGCCCAAAAGCTCAACCCTCGCGACGTCCTCCTCGTGATCAGCCAGTCTAATCCTTTCCTCCTTGGGGGGGTTAAGGAAAAACAAAGATAAAAGAAAGGGGGTGAGATAAATCTCAATAAGTTACTAATGCAACTACATGACATGCTATGATGCGATAAGTAATAAACAATAATAAATATCACATAGCACATAGCATTTATCAATTAACAGATAGCAGCGGAAATAAACAAGTAACAAAGGATATTAGCCAAGGTTTCCCAACTGATAGAACCAAATAAAGGTCGCTGCGCAGCTTCAACAATCAACAATCAACATCTTCATAGTAGCATGAAAGCTTGAAGAGAAAACCCCCGGTACCGGAACCAATAACAAAGTAACGTGCCACAAAGGGCGGGAGCCATGCCACAAAGTCATGCTCTAAAACGTCTAGCTAGAATACTCACAAAAGGAGCTAGCTCATCCCATCCAAGGCCAATCTGGATGAGAAAAGAAGGACCAATGGGCGTGCTATACAGGACTTGGCTTGTGCCATTATAGTATTATCCATTGCCTGACTCGATACACAAATAACCAGCTGGACTTTCAAATGAAAGCTAAGTAATAAACACTAGCTTAATTAAGCAACCACTGATTCCAAAGTAGGGAATCCTTATCAAGAAGTCACCAAGAAAGTGAAATGAACCAACAACACATAATTAAAGTGTTCCAATAATCTCAACAATGATAACACAATTCCCATATCACATTCAATCACAAAGGATCCAGTTAACTCAAGAACACAACCAAAACTACTCACTCATCTCAAAGAGCTCAAGGAGAGCTTTAAAACGATAACTTATACACCTAAAACGGAGTCCGGATGTGGGAGTTATGAACTATTGAAGATTAGCTACGAAAGGTACAAGAGGATGAAGCTCAGGACTTGTACAGCGGAGGGGGCACACGCCCGCGCAGAAAGGGTGCGCGCGCCTTAGGTGATCAGAAGGTTCTTTCAAAAAGGCCAGAGGAGGGTGCGCGCGCTCGCCCGAAAAGGGTGCGCACGCCCTGTGGCATCAGAATGTTTTGAATTACTGAAACAAAGAGGGAGCGCACGCCCTCAAGAGAATGGTGCGCGCTCCCTTCATGATCAGAAGGTTTGTTTACCAAGGGGCATAAGGGTGCGCACGCCTCCCCTGAGAGGGTGCGCACGCCCCCTTGCCTGGAGGGGCAATTTCCGGCCAAAATTATGGGTTTCTTCCATTTTCAACCCAAATCTTCACCATTTCAAGCTAACTCAAGACTAACACTACCAATATATAAACTAAAGTACCCACACCACTTGGAAGCCAAAAGAACTTGTAGAACATCATCTAGAGAACCTCAATCAAGGATGATTCAAATACCAAATTTTCACAAAAATGAACAAAATGTAAATCACTCCCAAATCCACCCAAGATGCAACAAATAGCATTCATATCATCAAATAAACATGGAGTAGCATTTCTAGCATAAAATAGGGGAAAAGCAACTTACCCGGATTTCTCAAAGTTGACGGAATTCGAATATTCTTAGCTCCCTACGATCCTATCGACGATCCAAGCACATTTCATAAAATGAGCACTAAGAAAAGATGAGAGGAAGAGGAAGAAAATAAAGAGAGAAGGGAGAGAGAAATTTTACCTTTCTTGGAGAGAGAGAGAGAGTTGCTGGGAATGGAGTAGGGTGAGGAAGAGGTGAGGGAGAAGAGAGGGAGTAGGGAGATGATGAGTTAATTTCCAAAAACTTACACTTAGACCCCCTCCCCACTAACTACACAAACTCTAATACCTCCTACTAACAACTAAGACCAAATAATACTACACTAGCACAAATGGCCCAAATAAAATGCTAGGCATAAATTATTATAACACATAAAATGCACACATAAATTATTAATTAAATAATAATTTAAACAATTAATAAGAAATAAATAAATAATTAGATATTTATTATTAGAAAATAGAGATGGGTTTTCGGGTCGTGACACAGAGTCCCAAATATTTGTAATCATGGCATCTTCATTAGGTATATCATATGTAGCACCAACATCATGGGGAGAGATGACATAAGAAGTACCTTGAAGGTTGAATTGGATGTTGTGTTGGTTCTCAGTCCAGACCCCATTAGAGAAGATGTGCTCACAGAGAGCAATAAGAATGGGTGGCTTCTCTTCCATGAATTTCTTTAATTTTACGTTTTGAAGAAGTCCTCCAATCCATCCTCCCGCAGGATTTCTATAAAAGGTAGGATCGATGTAGCATCCATGTGCGAAATTCATAGTCATTTTTAGGGTTTGGAGAGAAACAGAGATATAACAGTAATTTTTAGAGGATGAAGAAAAAGAATATTTGAATTGATGATTGGTTCTGGGGGATGGTGGCTTTTAAAGAGGTAAGGTGCAACTGAAGTAAGTTGAAAAGATGCGCCCTTAAAATATGGAGATAGGCGACGTGGGCATTTGATGACTCATCACATTTGTAACTGTTGCTACAGTAACTTCTCCCCTTTTTATGTGCACAGAACATGATTAATTGTCAAGAATGTAATATACAACATTATATTCCTTATTCCTTCAATTAATTCATGACAAGAATTTGTTCCTCTTTGACAAGCAACATGGCTGGTGATGCGGGAAAATGAACCTCTTTATGTTTTTAAGATTCATTGCCCGTGGAGTGGCCATTTATTACAAGAACTATCAAAAAAGATTGGTTTGGATGACGTTTTCCAATGTAATAAAGAGACCAGAATTTTGGGTCAATATCAAGGTCAATCTGGTAATTATCTACAATGTTTCAGCCAACATATAATATATCATTGGAAACATATACGAGTCTACTTTATGTGGCATTTTACGGATCATCATTTGGATTTTTGTGGAATTAGTTATGATTTAATTACTGAAGGGCAGTCATAAGGACAGATTCATCCGAATTTTGTCTTACTTCAAGGGCTTCATTGATTCTTTGGATGTATCTCTATCTTATCAACATGTAATTGGTTTTTATGTTTATCCTTTAAGTATTTTTAGTATTCCTAGGCTTGGAGGGATGTTCCAAGTTAAGTATAAATAGCATTGTAGTGCAATTGTAAGGATAGAGTGAGTTGAGTTATAAAAATATATTAAGTCTTTGTGACTAGTTTAAGAAGATGGATTTCTTCTTGTTATATCTTATTCCTTAGGTTTGGGTGCCTTTGGGTGGTGATTTGGCTCATATTCTTAGGTGGATTCCTTTGAATATCGAGTTCATTAAACCCTTGTTTGTTCACTTGTGCTACCTCCGATGACTTCTCCACTTTTCGGCATCAGCTGGTCAAGCCAAGTTTTTAATAACCTATCTCATCACACTTAACTGACATTGAAGATTTCTAGGTCGACTATCATCATTACAGCTAGAACATAATAGCAAGTAGTTGAACTTAATGATGAAAATATTTCTATAAAAGGGGTGAGTTTGATGAATTGAAGGACACAGCATTGCAATTCAGTCGAGAGTTCCTTAAAGGACAGATAGTAGACCTTGTTGCTTTCAAATTTTGAGAGAGAAAGATGGGCAGACTAACACAGATGTTTAGTCCCAGCAAGATGTCTCATCTTGTAAATAGACTAAATTTTAAGGATGATGGATAGGAAGAAGTGAGTAAGGTTGATGAAAAGTTTTTGAGAGAATTCAGAGAGTATCAAGCACAGGAGGAGACAGAATGGGAACAGGAAGTTGATCAAATATTGCCTAATGACCCTAGGAAGAAGGAGGAGCTTAGGGAAAGTGAGATTAAGAAATAAATGTGGGTGCATGCTAGAGATGAAATGATGAAGGAGGAAAGAAAGAGACTTAAGAGGGGACAATAATAGGTAAAGTGGAGTGACAAAGGTAAAGGGAAGATGAGTGAGATTCAGGAAGATAAAGGACCTCATACTACTCTGTTTGACATGTTAAAGGAAGAGAGAGAGAATGATTTTGTGATTGGAAGCATGAAGGAGAGAGGAGAGGGCAAGGGAGACAACTGTGATGAAAGCTCCTACTCAAGATCCAGTTCCTTCTCTAAGTTGTCTAGTAAGTATTTTGCTTGTTGCAGCCCATTTAAGTCTACTATCAAGCATGATGATAGTTTTAGGTCTGATGAGGCCTATGTCAACAGTAAGAGCCACAATTCTTCATGTACCTTCAGCTTTGTTTCACCTCTTGAGGACTTGCTTGAGCCTTAGGAGTTGGTTAAGTGGTGGCCAGGACCAGTGTGGCCATCTTCAAGACAGTCTGTGTGTTTATGGAGGATCGTGGAGGTGGATGAGTACTCACATGTTGGAAAAAAGTGGTGAGACAGGTCAGGATGTTGGTGGGACATCTCATGGAGTTGAGAACGATGGAGAGAATACTTTAGTAGAGTGTTCATTCATTGGTGGGATGGAGCGTTCCATAGTAGAGTAGGTCTGCTATTATGAGGATAGTGGACCTTATGGATAGGTCTACTATCTTCATTGAGGGTGAAGCAAATGATACTTTATGTGCTTCTTTTGTTGTTTTAGGAGTAAGATAGCCCTACTATGGCACCTTTTTTATGTAAACTCCTATTATATATTCCATTATTATTAGCAAATGAAATCCTTTTATTTTGAAGAAATGTTTAACATTCCCATATTTGCTCTCAAGTATTCAAATCTCTTTTCATCTAATGCTTTTGTAAGAATATCAGCAAGTTGATTTTCTGTACAAACATGAGTTAGGCAGATATCTCCCTTTTTAACATGATCTCTTATGAAGTGATGCCTTACTTCAATGTGTTTTATTTTTGAATGCTGAACTGGATGCTCTATCATAGCAATTGCATTGGTATTATCACAAAAAATAGGAATATGATCTTGATGAATTCCAAAGTCTTTAAGTTGATTTCTGAGATAAAGAATTTGAGAGCAACATTGTCCAGCAGCTACATACTCTGCTTCAGCAGTTGAGGTGGCAACTGATGTTTGTTTCTTGCTACACCAACAAACAATTCTTGAGCCAAGAAACTGACAACTTCCACTTGTTGACTTTATATCAATATTACATCCAGCATAATCTGAATCAATGTATCCAATGAGGGATAAAGGAGATTCTTTAGGGTACCAGATTCAAAAATTAGATGTACCTTTTAGATACCTTAAAATCCTTTTTACTGCAGCTAAGTGTGATTCTTTGGGATCAGCTTGAAATCTTGCTCACAAGCAAACACTGAACATAATGTCACATTTTGATGCAGTTACATAGAGCAGTGATCCAATGTAGCTTCTATAAAGAGTTTGGTTCACACTTTGACCCTCAGGATCTGAACGAAGCTTTGTAGAGGTAGATAGTGGAGTTTTTGATGTGGATACATTCTGCATACCAAACTTCTTCAAAATATCTCTAGTGTACTTCCCTTGATTAATAAAAATTCCACTTGGTAGTTGCTTGACTTGAAGTCCTAGAAAGAATGTAAGCTCTCCTATCATGCTCATTTCAAATTTTTCTTGCATAATTGATCCAAACTCTTTGCACAGATTGTTATTAGTATATCCAAATATAATATCATCCACATATATTTGAATGAGTAAAATATCTGTATTAGATTTTTTTAATGAACAGAGTTTTATCAATATGACCCTTTGTGAATCCTTTCTCAAGTAATAAATTGGACAAATTTTCATACCAATCTTTCGGGGCTTGCTTAAGTCCATAAAGAGCTTTATCCAATTTGTACACATGATCTGGAAATTTTGGGGATCCGAAACTAGGGGGTTATGCAACAAACACTTTCTCATGTAGAATTCCATTAAAAAAAGGCATTCTTCACATCCATTTGATAAACTGTTATGTTTTTGGATGATGAGTAGGCAAGAAAAAGCCTAATTGCTTTAACTCTAGCAACAGGAGAAAAAGTCTCATCATAATCAATTCCTTCTTCTTTTCTGTACCCTTGGGCTACCAGTCTAGCTTTGTTTCTTACAACAATACCATCTTTATTCATCTTTTTTCTAAAAACCCATCTTGTTCCAATGACAGTTTGATTTTTTGGTTTTAGAACAAGTTATCAAACTTTGTTTCTTTCAAACTGTTCAAGTTCTTCTTCCATGGCTTCTATCCAGTCTGCATTGAGTAGAGCATCATTGATCTTCTTTGGTTCCAATTGAGATATGAAGGTACTGTATAATGCTTCTTCTTCAATATTTGATCTTGTTTGAATGCCCTTAGAATATCTCCAATGACCAATGATTCTGGATGGTCATTCCTGTAGTTTTTTATTATAGGAAGGTCTATGTAAATGTTGGAGATTGGGATTGGTCTGGATGGATCTTGGTTGGAAAGATCTTGAGTGGATGTGCTAGGTCCACTATTGTTCTCAGGTCTACTATCAGTGGCAGGTCTACTATCAGTAGTAGGTCCACTATCAGTAGATGAATTTGGGTTGATAGCAGGATGTTTAGGGTAAACAGCTTGAGTATCACTGATTTTGAGATTTTTGAAAGATGGAAAGGTTTCAGAGGTATTTTTGGGAAGATTATAAGGAAGATAGTCAAGTTGATTATTTTTGGAATTTTGAGATAAAATGGGAGAGGGTTTAGGAAGTGAATCATGATTTCCAATAGTTTCATCAAACTCATTGGATTTCAGATCCAAAGAATTAGGTGATTCATCAAAGTCAACATGTATAGATTCTTCTACCACCATTCTTCTCCTATTGTAGGCTCTGTAGGTTTTGCTTGTTGCTAAATAACTAAAAATATTCCTTTGGTCTAAATTGTTCTTCCCATTGTTGTGAATGAAACATTTACTTCCAAAGGCATGAAAGTATGAAATTGTTGGAGTTCTTTCATTCCACAGTTCATATGGAGTCTTTATGTAGTACTTGTTTATCAAGGTTTTATTCTAAACATAAACTACAGTTGTGACTGCTTCTCCCCAAAAGTACTTAGGAAGATTGTTTTCAGATAACATTGTCCTTGCAGCTTCACAAATTGTTCTATTTTTCCTCTCAGCAAATCCATTTTGTTGAGGAGTTCTAGGGGCTGAGAAATTGTGACTTATGCCTTGCTGATTACAGTACTCTTCTACTCCAGTATTTTCAAATTCAGTGCCATGGTCTAACCTTATTCTCAAAATTCTATTATTTTTTTTAGTTTTGAATTTGATTAAAAAGTTTGACCAAGTGTCCAAGAGTTTCTGACTTGGATTCCAGGAGAATGATCCAAGTATATCTTGTATAATCATCAACAACCACAAGAGAGTATCTTTTTCCACTAAGACTCCTAGTTCTTACTGTCCAAACAAGTCCATATGAATGAGTTCAATTGGTCTTTTTGTATCCAATCTATTTTTCACTTTGAATGAAGTCTTCTTTTGCTTTCCACATTGGCAGGCATTGCATAGCTTATCCTTTTTTAAGGATATTTTTGGTAATCCTTTGACTAAATTGGAAGATGCTAGTTTGGTAATGCTTTTGAGATTAAGGTGGGCCAATCTTTTATGACACAACCATTCTAAATAAGATTGATTGTATGATAGCAGACAGAGGGCATTGGAGGATTGTGATACCTCTAGAGACAAACAGTAAATGTTTCCTTTTCTAAATCTAGTAAGAAGGGTTTCCTCATTTGAATTTTTGACTTGACACAGATTGTGGGAGCATATGACATGAAGACCTTTGTCACAGATTTGGCTGATGTTGATGAGATTGTGTTTGAGACCTTCTACATAAAACACATTTGATAAGATGATACCTTTTGTAATTAGTTCTCCTTGCCCTTTGACTCTGACTTGAGAATTATCTGTTGGTAGTGGTGCCCTAGGCACGTTTAATAAACGTTGTAATTGTTATCTTTTATTTCATATCAATAACGAGATGTTTTGATTATTATTGTTGTTCATGTTTACTTATAATAATCTCCGTCCCTAGTACTTGTTAAGCACTAGTATAAAGGCTAAATGATCATGGGATGATCATGTTAGATTTATGGGTACTTGTTTGGAACAAGGTACTGGACATGACCCGCTGTATGAGATTTATGCCATGGTCTATGTCATACATATATCTCATATTAGTTATGTCATTCGAATCCTTAGACATAAAGTTATTATAGTCTTCTACTTGATGAACATTATGTTTGACATATTCAAAGCTACCTTTAACCGGGTAGTTATAAAGGGTATGATTGGCATAATCGGATTCACGTAGGGAAGAATAATAAGCTAAATGGATTTGTTCCTCTTCGGAGAGATGTCAATCTTGGGCCTCTCGTAGAAATGATATTGATGAAAATGTTCGGTCGGACTCAAATGAATTGATTAGATCAATGTCATTTGGATTATCAACATATTCGGAATCGAGAAAGTATTGAACAAGACAAGTTGACTTGTTGACCATGACTTGTGTTCAATGACATCGTGGACAAAGGGATTATGACATATTCTAAAGGAATGCGAACTTGTATCTAGTTATACTATTTGGGTAGGTATGACGGTTTGCTAGAACCTAATCATATCTTATGGTTTCATGTTTGAACCCATTGCCAACTTAGTGTAATCCTAGAGGAGTAATCTGCTTTTCTGCCCCTCGTACTATGGCCCCAACATCAATTTGACACTCGTACTACTGAAACAACAAATGTATGATGCGTACTATAGTTTTATTAGCAAAATTAACCAATTTACTATTCAGTTGTTAACTTTTTCTAACACACGTTATTTTTTCTAACGAGCATTAAATTATTTTAACGAATGTTAAAAATTTATTTTCGTCAGTCTTTTTCCGATGACCATATCTCCCTCTCCGGTAAATATTTTTCAGATCCCAGCGGTCAATATGTGTGCCTAGGTGTCGCGAACCTTCTCCAGAAATTTGAAGGCGATCCAACGGTTAATGAATCTGGAAATTGATTTTTTCTGGACCAGACGGGAAAGTGACGGGATTCGGTTTTGCTTCGATTTTTGGCCTTTTGGCCGGAATTTTCCCAGGTTTTCTTGCTCTTGGCTGGCGCCTAGGTTTAGGGTAGGTGTGGTCATGGCTAGGAAGGGGATTGGTACAGCTTTTTTTGCGTGGAAGGTGTAAATGGGAGCTCAAATCCTAATTTGCAAAGAAGGGGGTCGATTGGTGTTGGAGATGCTTCTAATCCATCAATGGTGGAGTTGGTTGGGTGGAGTGGTGACTGGTTTGTGGCGGTGGCGATGGGGCGGTGTTGGGTTGCGAAGGGTGGGGTGGATGTTGGGTTTGGGAAGATGATGGAGATAACAAAGTTAATTTTGTTAACATAAATTATTAACATCCGTTAAAATAAATTAATGCTCGTTAGAAAAATAACGTGTGTTAGAAAAAGTTAACAATTGAATAGTAAATTGGTTAATTTTGTTAATAAAACCATAGTACGCATCATACATTTAGAGTTTCAGCAGTACGAGTGTCAAATTGATGTTGGGGCCATAGTACGAGGGGCAGAAAAGCATATTACTCAATCCTAGAGGGTCACACACAATAGAACGAATCTTAAAAAAATGATTATATTGGAATTTTGGAAACTGTGGGAATCTGGACAAGTGTGCGACCGCACAAGATGGTTTGGACGGCCGCACAGTTTGGGTCAAATAGTACCATAACCTTCCAGATAGATGTGCGGCCGCAAAGGTGGTTTTGGGCGGCCGCACACCATGTCGGGACTGGTTTCCTAATTTGATTTGGAAAAGAATTTTGGACGGGTTTAGACACAAGTTTCCTATTTGGAATAGGTCTAACTTGTATATAAACAGCCAAATTCGGGCCATAACATAATAGAGCTTGTGTGCAAGTCTCCAAAGAGCTTGAGAGAGTTTTATTTTGTTCTAAGACATCCTAGATTGAAGAACAAAATAATACACAAACACAATTCCATATAGTTCATATTGATTGTGAAAACGTGTTTCACAATTTTGGTCTAGCAACCAAGATCAAGTGTTCTTGATATTCGTTCGTGGTGTGGATACCGCTAGAGGGTGAAGCTTATAATCTTCAAAGTTCGTGTTCTTACTTTTGTGATTAAAGCTTCAAGTTCTCCACCAAGATCAAAGAGCAAATTCAAAGTCATCAAGGGTTAGTTTTTCTAGTATTCAAATTGTTGTATTTGATTTAATCATATGAATGGATCTATGGGCTTTGGGTTTCATAAAATTTTAAATGCTATTTTCCGCTGCGCATGTTACTACGAAACCCAACAGTGGTATCAGAGCCTCGTTCATGTTGATTATTTCAATACCTAGATCATGTTGTGTGTATATAAATTGTTTATGTGCCTAACATGATATGAATATTGGATATATATGTTTATGTGTTATATGATTTTATGTGGTTTATTGTTTTACAACTTTAATCGCACTATTGAATCGCACTAAAAATTATGTTGGATTCTGAATTGTTTGATTGTTAATTTTTGATTGGATCAAAGTTTTAATAATCGGGGAAAACAATTTTGAGACAAATTTTCAAACTTTAAAAATTCTGTCTGATGCTACTGTGCGACCGCTCAGAAAATATTGGGCGACCGCACATGTTTGGGCGATCGCACAGATTTTCGTGGGCGGCCGCACAGTTGATCAGAATCAGATTCTGGAATTTTGATGGGGTCCAACCGAATCAGTGACAATACCGTCCAGACCTGCTGATCTGGAGCGGGTTTTGGGCAGTTGGTTTTGGTGTGGATCTTGGGGTTTGACTTTCCTATTTGTTTTAGTCTTGTGATTCTAAGATTGGCTCAAGGTTTGGATGGCTAATCTACGTTCATCGAGATTGTGTTTCCCAAACTTGATCGCAATCAAAGTTTCAAAGATAAAACGAAGTTAGAATTATGAAGAGTTCATAATTGCTAAAATTGAGAAACAAAGTTCTTGATTCAATGATTGGAGATCCATGTGGAATTGTGAATGCAATTGGCCTACGTTCAGCGAGACCATCTATTGCTTAGTTTCGGCCACATGGACTACTTTCTTGGTTTCTTGAATTAGTGCGGAATTGTGGATGCCTTATGGCTAAGTTTCGGCCGCACTTCTTGTTGTCTTGATTTGGAAGATGATAACCAAAGTTTAAAGAGTCTCATCCTCATAATTATAGAGAAACTAATGACACATAAATATTATGCTTAAATTAATGGAGATTAATTTAGTGGTTAAACTTGATGCGTAACATGTTTATATTATGTGCTCATAAATATGTTGTATGATATATGTGATGAACCTTCAAAGAAAGTTTTAAGTCTTTTATTGCCATACCATGATTAAAACACTTGTTAATACATGGGTGAATTTAATGTAGACTCGCCCTAGCGAGATGCATTGACTTTATTTATGTATGAGCAAGATAGATAATGTGGGCACGCCCTAGCGAGGCACATTAACTATACGTTTAAAATGGTTGGACTTAATTGGGCGTCAAAACAGTTTTGAGCCTAGGCAAAGATGAGATTTAACATGCTTTTTGAAATAGGATTTCTTAAGGAATCTAATAAAATGAACTAAGAGTCATATGAGATATGATTGACAAGAGTTATCTACCTAATTAATTTGATTTTGTGTAATTCGCCTTAGCGGACTTAAAATTAAATTAAAGCGGGATCTTAACCCACTAAAATTATATTATGCATTGGATGTATAAGAAGGTTATATAATTTAGTAGGAGTATTTTCGTTTGAAAAATACATTGTTTATTTCTTTATTGAAAATTGGTACTTATTAAATTTTGGAAATTTTGCATAATTGTAGATAATGACTAAGAACACTCAATCAGTTTCGTTGTGATCGATCCTTGAGAAGGATAAGCTCCAAGAGAATCGTACGAACTTTATGGATTGGATCCGTAGCCTAAGAATTGTTCTTAGGCAAGAAGATAAGTTGTACATTCTCGATGGGCCTCTTCCTGCTGAACCATAACCTACTGACCCTAGGGCAGAAAGAGACAGTTACAATAAACATCGTAATGATTCTAGAGATGTAAGCTGTCTCATGCTTGCTACCATGTGCTCAAAACTCCAACAAAGTTTGGAACATTTGGAAGCCTATGAGATAGGCGTGGAGTTAAGAGCTATGTTTCAAGAGCAAACTAGGCAAGAGAGGTACAAGACCATTGTTGCATTCACTTCTTGCAAAATGAATGAAGGGCAACAAGTGAGTCCTCACATGCTGAAAATGAAAGGCTATGTAGAGCACCTTGAGAAACTTGGCTATCCAATCCCATTGGAGTTAGCCACGGATCTCATTCTTAATTCATTACCTAAAAGTTATAATCAGTTTGTGATGAATAATATCATGCATGGAATGGATAAGAATCTCTCTGAGTTGCATGGGATGCTTAAAACTGCGGAGATGAAGATTGTGGAGAAAGGTTCTCCTGTGCTCTTGGTTCATGATGGGAAGAAGGCTGGTGCCAAAGGAAAGGGTAAGGCAAAAGTTGTCAAACCCAAGATAAGCAAGGCAAAGGTTGCCAAGGCTTCTGAGGCAAAACCCGATTCACAAAAGGATGCAATCTATTTCCATTGTCAAGAAATTGGTCATTGGAAACGTAATTGCAAGGCTTTCTTGTAAGAGCAAAAGAAGAAGAAGGGCAGCAAGGCTGCGTCGACTTCAGGTATCTATATGATAGATATTCTCCTTTCTACCACTGATTCTTGGGTATTGGATACCGGATGTGGTTCTCATATTTGTTTAAATGTGCAGGGACTAAAGAATAGGAGACTACTTAAAGAGTGTGAAGTAGACCTACGCGTGGGGAATGGAGCAAGAGTTGCTGCTTTAGCCGTAGGGACTTATGAAGTCACTTTACCTTCCGGATTAATTCTTGTTGTGAACAATTGTTATTATGTTCCGGATTTAAGTAGAAATATTATTTCAATTTCTTGTTTGGATAATGAAGGTTTTAAGTTTCTTATTGAGAATAAGAAATTTTCTCTTTATTTAAATGACGTGCTTTATGGTATTGCTAATTCATTTAATGGACTTTATGTCTTGAATGTCAAGAATGAAAATAATAACAATGTCTATCATATAAATAAGAAATCTAAACCTAATGATGTAAATCATACTTATTTGTGGCATTTCCGTCTTGGTCATATCAATGAGAAGCGTATCTCAAAACTCCATGGAGACGGACTTTTGGGTTCATGTGACTTTGAGTCATATGATACTTGTGAGTCGTGTCTTCTTGGAAAAATGACTAAGACACCTTTTACCAAGTTAGGTGAAAGGGCAAGCGACTTATTGGGGTTGATACATTCCGATGTATGCGGACCATTAAGTAGCAATGCTAGGGGAGGATTTCAATACCTCATAACCTTCACTGATGATTATAGTAGATTTGGGTATGTTTACCTAATGAAACATAAAAATTAAGCATTTGAGATATTTAGAATATTTCAAAATGAAGTAGAAAAATAACTTGGCAAAAGTATTAAGGCACTTCGATCAGATCGAGGTGGAGAATACTTGGGTCATGAATTTGATGATCATCTAAAGAATTGTGGAATTATTTCACAATTGACTCCACCAGGAACACCACAATGGAATGGTGTGTCCGAAAGGAGAAATCGGACTTTGTTAGACATGGTTCGATCAATGATGAGTCAAGTTGATCTTCCAATATCCTTTTGGGGTCACTCCCTAGAAACCCCTGCTTTCACACTAAATCAAGTTCCAACTAAATCGGTTCCAAAGACTCCATATGAGATGTGGAGCGGAAAGAAACCTAGTTTGTCTTTCATGAGGATTTGGGGTTGTGTTAGTACCCGATCTGAAAATGAGTTTATTAGGGCTTTCCCACATATACAAGGACATTATAGGGATTAGAAACCTTGCAAAAGACTTGTCCCGGATTCCCAAAATATAGCTCATTATTTTAGGAATATCTAGAATGACTTAAATTACAGTCGGCACGAAAACAGTCATAACTTTTGACTCCGGATGAATTACGGAACGCACCGCATATCAAATCGAACGCGAGAGAAAGAAGAACAAGGAAAAAATGACCTTGGCCACGCGGCCACATACCTCCATGGCCAGGCGGCCATGTTTGTCCTTGGCCACGCGGCCATCTTTGCTTCTGACGCGTTTTCCAGTTACCAAACTTGCCAAATCTTGATTTCCACGCCAAGAAACAACCTTGGCCATGCGTCCATGTTTGCCCTACTCACAAAAACTATATATAGGAGTTCTCCCCTCCTCAAAAAGGTGACCAATTATCATTCTGCGAGTTCCTAACTCAAAACCTCTCTAAAACTCTCCAAAAACACTCTCAAGAATCCCAAGAAGATCCAAGGTTATTTCTTGCCAACAAAGGTAAGTTTTCTAACTTTTTCTTCATGTTCTTGCATTATTTTTAATGTAGATCTTTAATATTCATATTCTTAATATGTTTATTCATGTGTTTTTCATAATATTCATACTCTTAATATGTTTATTCATGTGTTCTTCATAATATTCATGTTCTTGGATGTTTATTCATAGTTTCTTCATATGCTTTGCATGTTCATTCATATGTTCTTCATATGTTCATCGTGTTCATAGATTAAAACCTTATTTATGCTATATTTAGGGTTGCGATCTTCATGTTTGCATGTTATTTCATAGCCGATGATGATCTAAGGTTCATCAACCCAAGGATGATCTAGGAACTATTTCTAAACCCTAAACTTTAGGTAATTACTTCCATGATCAATAATCCTCCCATGATGAATGTGATGAATGTTCATTGAGATCTCATTGATGGCATAGTCATTATTATAGGATGTGATCATCCTGAATGTTTCTTTATCCTCCCTCTTCATTATGCATGATCCCTATTCTCTCTCCACATTCTAATTATGTGCGAACTACGCTGACCTGAGCTTCTCACATTGAGAGGAACGTAGGCAATCTTCGGATCCGGTCTAAATCACTAACATACTACTAACACATTCATCATGATAGAAAGACCGATCAATTCGGGCAATAGGAGTGATAACGTTCAATATTCTTCTCTTGTTGTAATTTGACCCCCGAACCCACTAAAAATGCTTTTTTCAATGTTTTGGCTTTAATTAAAACGGCGTGGCGACTCTCATATTTTTAATGTCGTTAAAAATATTCCTTTTGTAAATAAAAATAATGACAAGATACTTCCCATGCGTCGCTTCATCGGAAAGGGGTATTCACAGTGACGACTCCGCTGGGGACTGCTTTGAAACTTTTTCAAACTTAGTGGGTCTAACTTTCGTCACATCATGATGCTTGCCATGTTTACACATGCACACACCTGCCGTGTTTACACATGCACACACCTGCCGTGTTTACACATGCACACACCTGCCATGTTTTCACATGCACACATGCCATGTTTTCACGTGCCCCCTACAGTTAAGCCATGTTTACACATGCACCCGCGCACTCCGCCATGTTAATACTTGTACCTTGTACCTTGTACCATGTACCCTTGTTATTTTCATCTTAGTATTAGGGTCAAACAAAACCTTGTTATGCTCCCTTGTACATTATTTTCCTTCTCCTACATTGCATTGCATAGCATCATTCAAACATTCAAAGCTTTCCTCTTTTCTCCCTAAAAAGAATTAGTTTCTTGCCACACACTACCACTAGTCCGTGTCTGCACTGCACAGGTCCCCATTACCCGGAGTATTCGATGTGCAGGAATTTGTGCGCTACTGCCGCCCTCTTTTCGAGTCACTCGTCTACTCCACTCACCGTGTACGTTCCGCGAGCGGTGGGAACCTTTATCCTACCCGTGTCAACCCACACGTAGAGATTAGGACACTCCTTGGACCAACCATTTAGGATGTAAATAAATGCAAAACTTTTCGCAAAATAAAATGTGCATTGCATCTAGGCGACCTCTAAGGTCCATCGCTCACACCTTGGGCCATCTATCGAAATTCCTCATCTTGGCCTATCTAGGTTACCTACCCATCATTGCGATCCATTCGGGTCTACCCTTCATCTTGAACCGCTTTGGTCAAAATCCCACCAACCTTTGACCCCCTGGGTCAACCTTATCACCTTTGACCCCTAGGTCAAACATTATCATCTTTGACCTCTTAGGTCTACCATTGACCCTTAGGTCAACCTTTAACCCCCTAGGTCAACCTTATCCGCCTTCGACCTCTTAGGTCAAACCTTGGACCCCTTAGGTCAACTTTATCACCCCTCGACCTTTGACCC
Organism: Campanula takesimana; assembly: GCA_026119855.1. Classification (NCBI taxonomy): domain Eukaryota; kingdom Viridiplantae; phylum Streptophyta; class Magnoliopsida; order Asterales; family Campanulaceae; genus Campanula; species Campanula takesimana. Next base: position 261,874 of record JAOWBW010001459.1, read on the forward strand.
CTTAGGTCAACCTCATCCGCCTTTGACCTCTTAGGTCAACCCTTGACCTCCTAGGTTAACCTTACCACCTTTGACCTCTTAGGTCTACCCTTGACCCCCTAGGTCAACCTTATGCGCCTTCGACCTCTTAGGTCAAACCTTGGACCCCTTAGGTCAACTTTATCACCCCTCGACCTCTTAGGTCAACCTTTGACCTCTTAGGTCTACCCTTGACCCCTAGGTCAACCTTTGAACCCCTAGGTCAAACTTATCCACCTTTGACCTCTTAGGTCAACCTTTGACTCCCTTAGTCAACCCAATCACCTTTGACCTCTTAGGTCAACCTTTGACCCATAGGTCAACCTTATCCGCTTTTGACCTCTTAGGTCAATCTTTGATTCCATAGATGAACCCAATTACCTTTGACCTCCCGCTTAGGTCAAACCGTTATCTTGACCCACCTAGGTCATTATTTGACCCACCGTTGTCCAGACCAACCTAGGTCAACCCATCTCGACCCGTTTGGGTCCGCACACCATCCTCGAGCCATCTAGGTCAACTTGTCTGTCTTAGGATTAAAACTACCCCTTCACCTTTAACCCGTCGAGGTCAACCCTTGACCCTCTTAGGTCAATTTACCTATCTTAGATCCATCTAGGTCAATCTCCAACCTCCCTTAGTCAACCAACCCGAATAGGTTAGCCTACTCGCTTTTGACCCGCCTAGGTCAATCCATGTCTATCCCGCTTATATCATTCCATAGGCAACCCGCTACAACCCGCTATCTGGATCCATTCAACATATAGGTCAATCCAACCCTTTCCCAATTAGGTCGACCTATCCTTTACCCATCTAGGTCAACCCACCATCATCGATGCGATCTTCCTTGACCCACCTCTCGGCTTATTTAGATCAAACCTTAAGTCAAACCTTGCCCGACTCCTATAGGTCTTCCTCACCCATGCTTGACCAAGGACCGAGTCATCTCCCTCCTCTTGACCCCTATGGTCATCTCTCACCTCTTTTTAAAAGTCTAACTTGATTCGAACTACGGCGACCTGAGCCTCTTATTGTGTGGGACCTCTCTCTTATGGTAAGGGGAACATAGGCAACTTCGGCCCGGTCAAACTTTCAAATTCTTGTCAAAAATGCATTTCAAAGTGTGGAGACCGAATCTTTTCCAAAAGTGATCTTATAACGATGCCTTGTCATTAGTTATAAATCTAAGCTCAATTCAAAGACATAATTCCCCCACAACTATTCTAGATCCTGCATCATGTCTGTTGAAAGGAACATCGAAGTTGCAAATGAAGCTATTACCCAAGGTCTCGAGACAACTCTCCACACCAATACTGATCTCAATGAGCAAGCGCTCCATTTCGAGACCATCCTCAACGAGCAAGCAACCCTCTTCCGGACCGCTCTCGACGAACAAGAAGCCTACTTTGAGACTGTCCTCCTCAAGCAAGTCGACCGCTTTCAAAAAGAGATGTGCAAGGCTCTAAAGGACACCGAGAAGCGCCTTCACTCTGATATTTATTGCATTTATGATTACCTCGGCCGAGTTCTCCCTCTTGCTCAATTTCAACACCCGTACGCTCCTCAAATGTATGGGCCATCACAGATTTCCCCCGTTGGGATGCCTCCTAAGACTACTCATCAACGACAGGTACCGGTACCTAAACCACCCTCAAAGACAGTTCGGAAGGACGAACGCGAGTACAATGACTTGGGTATGCCGTTAGCCAAACTCTTCAAAAGTCTAGTTCAAGCCGGCAAGTTGTCTCCTTTGTTCAACTATGAACCAAGTAGGGTGAAGCAAGGTCGAGTGGAGCTTGAAACTTCCTAGGACGGGCCTCGACGGGTTTGGGGTTGGACTTGTGCGACTCGATAGTGAGCAGTTGATAAGAATTGTGCACGTAGTGTGAGGTCTAACAAGTGACAAAATATTTTTTAAAGGAAATAAAAAAAACAAATAAGCACGTAATTTACAACTTTCGAATCACCCGTGTGACCGATAAAAATGAACAGGAAATAAAAGCTGTTCTGTGCAGGCCCGGTGCCCACACACTGTCAAAACTGTCCATTCTGTTCACTGCTCTGTTTTGGAGAATTTTCTAGACGCGCGCGCTTTGGGTTTTGAGGATGGGAGGCGCGCGCCTTAGGCACTAGAGGGCAGAGGCGCCCGCTTCTGGGCAGTACCTGCAAATCAGTGGGGTCAAGGGATTGTCTTGACCCTAAATTATAGAACTTTTCCCCTGCAGACATTGTTAGCACAGAAACATGGAATTTGAAGGACGAGATGGGAGGCGGGCGATTCTGGTTCAAAGGGTCGGACGCGCGCGCGTTAGGCCAAGACGGCCGAAGGCGCGCGCTTCCTACCCTTTTTACCAGAATGCCCAGAAAACAGAATAAAAGAACACAAAAAGATGAAAACGCAAGTTTAACCCTCTATATCCCCAGCGGAGTCGCCACTTTAGATACCCCAGGGGACCACGGCTTGGCTAGAGCGCGTGAATTATCCTAAGATGTCTACTTGATTTTAAGAGTCCCCACCTATGTTTTAGAGGAACATAAGAAAAACCTAAAAAGAGCCAATTTTATATACAAAACCAGAGATTCGGGAAAATATGGGTTCGGGGGTTAGGTGACGGAGTGGGAAGTACTTAAACACCCACTCCGCCCCGCTTACGCGGGTCTTGCTACTTTTGGTGTTCTAATGCTAAATGTCCTTCAATTTAATGATAAGAGAAATGTGCTAACAATTATAATGAAAAGAAAGGGGAAATTTATAGAGGAAAAATAAAGGAGAATTGCTTATTTATTGATTTATACTAAAGATTACATGTCGAATTATTGCTAGATAATTACATTAAGAAATGAGAATGTAAATTAAAGTGGAATTAAAATGTTGGGATGTAACCTTGACCAAACTTCAATAGTGAAGTGGTCTTTTGGTTGTATCCCTTTTTATGGAGATTGCATACACATTAGAGATGAAGAAAGTAATTTAAAAGGTTTTTTGTTTAAAAGTGATAAAGAGAGAATATAAGATAAAACAAGAATTTAGAAGAAGAAGATGGACATTGTACCTTGTGCTTGCAAGAGGAAGGACCAAACTTTGTGTATAATGACTACCTTTGAAAATGGACTTTTGTGTGTTTAGAGTGTTTTTGACTCAAGAACCCTTCCTCCTTTTTCCATGGTGGAATGAAGAGGTATTTATAGGTGTTAGGGAAGTTTTTTTGGTCACAAAGATGGCCCTTCCCCGGATCAAGCCAAGGCATAATGGCCTCGGGGGTTACAAATCAGAAAATGAGGGAAATTTGGCCAAATCTGAGATTCTGGAAGCGGGAAGCGCGCGCTTCCCACCCCCTCCCCATGGGAGGAGCACGCCTCCCACAAAGGAGGGCAGAGGCGTTCGCATCCCAGCTTCAGGAAATTCATATTTTAGCCCACATGTTAACCACGTTATGCAGTTAAGCCCCAAAACTAACGGAATTAGTCCAAAAACTTAACGAACATCACGAAAGTCAATGAAAATAAATGAAACAAAGACTCAAGGTTGACTTTGCCACTTAGTCAAATCCAAGACTTAACGGAGTAAGTCAGGAACTTAACGGAATGTAATGAAAGTTAACGAAAAGTAACAAAACTTAACAGAAAAGAGGAAGACAAAGAATGTGTATGCAATCGGGACATGAGAGGTCCAAGGCGGGGTGTCTACACTTCTACAAGAGGTGGAACCACACGTTAGCAAAAGTTCAATACCTTCCTAAGGCAAAGGAACAAAAGAAAATCTTCTTCAAATGCTTATTGCCCGAGCTTAGGGTTGCGATTGGTAATGGTTACTTCCCCGATCTGCGGGAAATGGTTGATGCTGGGGTCAGACACGAAGCCGGCATTACTGGTGTTGTTAAAGAAACTGCCAAAATAGGAAACTCTTACTTCCGCTACAAAGCTCCGACAAGTACTGTAACACCCATCGAATTTATTGTTAAATATTTGACATATTTGTTAAATTCTTGAACTTGCAGATTATGTGCTAGTTTTATTTGGGTTAATTTATTAACTGCTTTAGAATATTAAGGTGGTTAAATGTCTAGTTTTGACTTTTGGGTCATTTATGAAAATTTGACTTTAGGGGCCTTTTTGTTAAAAGTGAAACTTGTGGGACCTAAGTGCAATTCTTTGAAAGTTTTAAGTATATCAACTTGTTTGGTTTGCTGAAGAAAGTGTTTCTCCCCAAATTCTCTGTACGTTCTCTCTGTTCTAAACCTAGGGTTAAAAGTTTTCCCTATTCTCGACTCATCGAGTTTAATTATCTCTCCGTTCTTGATTCTGATCCCGGATTAATATTCGTGGCGTTGAATAAAGCGTTCCAGGACGAACAGAAATAATTTTGGGTCAACTTGAATTTTGACTAGGTAAGTTATTAGCTTCCCCTTACTTGTAATAACATGCATAAGTGTTGTTCTCGATACTTGTGAATGTTAATTTCGTGTTTGGGATGATTTTTGGGATACTTGTAATTGTGGGACAAAGGGAGTAAAATTCTTCTGTGAAAGGGAATAATTAGAAATGAAAGTAATGGTTTTGGAACTTGTATGCACTCTTTAGTATTGTTAAATGTTAGTAAAAGTTACTCCTACGTTTTGGGACGGAAAATTTCTTAACCTGAGAAAGGAATAAAAATTTCGCATTTTGGTACCTTGTGCGACCGCACAAAAAATCCTTGGGCGACCGCACATCTTTCTGAAAGGTTTTTCAAAGAAATTAACCTGCTTGTGTGCGACCGCACAGTCCATTGTAGGCGACCGCACAGTTATCTGAAAAACAAAAATATTGTGTAAAGTTTGTATAAGTTGGAAGTAACCCTAGTTAAGGTATACTCCCTCCGTCCCGGTTCAATTGAGACTAGAGGAGTGGGCACAAAAATTAAGATAAAGTAGTGAATGTGTGGTAGAAAATGAAGAGAGAGAATGAGTGGGGTAAATAGTAGTGTTGGTTGAATAAAATGAGTGGTGGAAAATGAAGAGAGAGAATGAGTGGGAATATAAAAATAATAAAACCCTTTCCATTTTGGGTAGTCTCACTTTATGTGGGACGGCCCAAAAAGGAAAGAAGTCTCACTCTCTATGGGACGGAGGGAGTATAACCTTAGTATAAGATGTCCTAGCAAGTGTTGTGACACCTTAGGGGCATCAGAACTTGGTCTTAAACATGTATACTCATTGAATTAAAATGAGAACTTAAGTATAAGAGTAGTAACTCTTCCTTATGTCTTGAAAGTGCTATGAATAAGCACTAATGTGTTATACTTGTTGTGAATCCAATGATTGTGCACCTTAGAGGCATTAGCATAAGGTCTTAGACTTGAACATCCTAAGAATAGGATTGGGATTTTGTAAAAGTAAATGTATAACTCTTATACTTGTTTGAATGTCCAAAGATTGGGATATAATTTGAAGTATAAGACATTAAAATCTTGTACGTGACTTGAACATCCAAGGAATTGGATTAAGACTTGAATATAAGATAATAAAATCTTGTACTTGACTTGACTTGACACCAATACATATGTATGGTAGTAAACTAGAAAGTGCTATAAGCAAGCACTAACGTGTATGAGACATGTTCTTGTTGTGTACGTGCAAACATTGCATACATTTGCTTGATACAAGGTGACTTCTTGACTACTTGAAGCATGTTCCTTGTTGAGCTAGTCCACTACTTTTAGATTAGTTCTTCTCCCGTAGTTCAAGTAAATATCTACTTGTACCTTCTTGTGTGAGTCCAGCTGGTTCTCCTTGCTTGTTCGAAAATATATAGGTTCATGCTTGTCGCGAGAGCTGGGGCTTAAGTGACAATCGGGTCCCTATGTATTTCCGCCTGACCCCTTACTATAGGCCATAGTAAGGGCATAGCTTCCTTAGTTGGAGCAATAAGCCTGACTTAAGTGAATGCTAAACTCCTGTCTTGAACACCTCGTGAATACTCATGAGTCTTGATATTGGGAATGACACTGGTTACCGGGTCTTCTGATACATACTGAATAATCAGTTCCTGTTATTGATCATGATTGTCAAAGTAATACAAGCTACGACAACAATGGTATTCTTGGGAGGAATAAGGAAGGAAGCAATATCCTTATTAGCTTGCTTGTTTAGCCTTATGTGCTACTTGATGAGTGGCTTAGCCTCTCATATACTTGTTACTTGATGATACTTGATATATGATTACTTGAGTATCTACTTGAATTGCATGATAACATGTCATGTAATTGCATCTAATAGCTTACTGAGATTTATCTCACCCCGTTCCTTGTTTAATTGTTTTCCTTAGATCAAAGGAAGGATAGTGCGCAGTGAGGCTCGACATAGCTGGGAGCTTACTTCGCAGGTCGTGATTATTTTGGGGCTTGTGTCCTTTTATACTTGGTGAGGAAGATGTATTGGGTTGTATAACTCCTTATTTATGGGGTAGACAGTCTTGTTCAGTTCATGTTGTCACTAGATATCTTGTATAGTACTCTTCATGCCAGCTTATGTGCTAGGCATATCTTCCGCTGTATGTATTTAAGTTTGGTTTTAATTTTCTTGTCTAGAACTCGTGATGTGAGCTAGTATAGCTCCTTACTTTAGAGTATATATATCATGTCAGTTTGTTAAACAAATGTCATTAAGTTTCTTGTTCCTCGTTAGGCACTCCCATCCGGGTTCGAGGTTCTATTAGGGGATCCCGGAACCTGGGGGCGTGTCAGGTTGGTATCAGAGCTACCCTGGTTTAGCTACCCTGTTTAGCTACCTTGGTTTGCTCTAAGTCTGGATAGGGTCTATGGCCTAGGTATGGGTGAGTCTTTGGGTGTTATTAATAACGCTGAGTGTTTACCTACAGGTACAATGAGTTCTGAAGGAACAAGTGGCAGTAATCAGCTGAGATCTATAACTCCTCAAGAAGAAATGGTTGATAATGTAGACTGGGATTATCCTAATCGCCTTACAAGGTTCTTGAAGCTGAAACCTCGTAGTTTTGATGGGGAATTTGATGCTAAGAAGGCAGAGGAGTGGATTGAGAGTATTGAAAATATCTTCACAGCCTTGAGATGTGCAGGTGGTGATAAGGTAACCTTTGCAACCTTTAAACTTGAGAAAGCCGCTGAACATTGGTGGCAAGTGTTGAGTAAAAGCTGGAAACTGGAAGGTGTACCTCAGACATGGGAGAATTTTCTTAAAGCTTTTAAGTCACAGTTTATTCCAACAGTGGTCCAAGATAGGAAAGAGATGGAATTTCTTAATCTGGAGCAAGGAAGTCAGACAGTGGGGCAATACTCAACCAAGTTCACAGAATTGGCGAGGTATTGTGATCACTTAGTTCCAAACGAAGCCAAGAAGGCACAGAGGTTTGTTAAAGGGTTGAGGACTGAGTATAGGAAGAAACTTCTTTCTCTACAGCTCACTAGTTATCATCAAGCAGTAGAGAAGGCTTATACTATTGAAAATGATATCGAAGAACACAAGGTGAAGTTGGGAACAACCATGACTGGTCGTGTATCAGAGAAAACTCAGGGATCTGGTTCTAAAGGTGGTAAATCTGGTCGTCAAGATCGTCGATTCCGACAGCCAACCGAAAGCAAAGGTAGTGTATCAACTGGTTCGAGGACAACAGTCTAAGGTTCCAGGAAAGTATGTGGTTTTTGTTCGAAAGAAGGTCATTATGAAGACAAGTGTTGGTCAAAGCAAGGAAAGTGTTTAGTGTGTGGTGAAGCGGGGCACTTTGCTAGAAATTTTCCTAAAAGTAGAGGAAATCAAGTTGGGGGTACAAGTCAACCAGCCTCAGGTTCCAAGAGAGATAGTGGGGGTCGACCAAAAGTTCAGGGTTGAGTGTTTGCTTTAGATCAGCAGGGTGTAGCTGAGTCTTCTGCGGTCATAGGAGGTATTATATTACTTTCTAGTACGAGAGCGCGAGTCTTGATAGATCCAGGCTCATCTCATTCTTATGTGGCATCTCATTTTGTGTCGCATTTGCATGTTCTTCCTGATTCTATGCCTTATGTGCTAGAAGTATCTTCCCCTATGGGAGATTGCATGTTTACTTCTGAGGTTTACAAGAAATGTGAGGTTCTTGTGGGTGATCATGCCCTTCTTGCTGACCTAGTCGTGTTACCTATAAGGGACTTTGACGTGATTCTTGGCATGGATTGGCTATATGTGCATCATGCATCTGTTGATTGTTATAGAAAAGTAGTAACTTTTTCTATTCCTGGTTTGCCTGATTTTACCTTTGAAGATGATAGGCCTTTATGTGCTATACATGTTATTTCTGCTTTAAAAGCTAGAAAACTTTTATCTCGTGGTTGTGCCGGGTATCTCGCATGTGTGCTTGATCAGAGTTTATCTGTTCCCAAGATGGAGGATATTCCTGTTGTGTCTGAATTTTCAGATGTGTTCTCTTCTGAGTATAGCATGCCACCTGATCGAGAGCTTGAGTTCTGTATTGAGTTATTACCAGGTACAGCACCAATCTCTAAAGCACCTTATAGAATGGCTCCAGCTGAGTTGGGAGAGTTAAAAACACAGCTTGAGGAATTGCTTGAAATGGGCTTTATCAGGCCTAGTGTATCACCGTGGGGTGCACCAGTGTTATTTGTCAGAAAGAAAGATGGGACTCTGCGATTGTGTATTGATTACATAGATCTTAATCAGGTAACTATCAAGAACAAATATCCGTTACCTCATATTGATGACTTGTTTGATCAGCTTCAAGGTTCAGTAGTGTACTCGAAGCTTGACTTGAGAAGTGGTTATCATCAGTTGAAAATCAGATCTGAGGATATACCAAAGACAGCTTTCCGTACCAGGTATGGGCATTATGAGTTTATTGTTATGCCATTCGGTTTGACAAATGCTCCAGCTGTATTTATGGATTTGATGAACCGTATCTTCAAGCCATATCTTGATTGTTTCGTGGTGGTATTCATTGATGACATTCTTGTGTATTCTAAATCACGGGCTGAGCATGAACAACATCTCAGAATAGTATTGCAAGTTCTTCGTGAGAAACAATTATTTGCAAAATTCAGCAAATGTGCTTTCTGGTTAGAAGAGGTTTCATTCTTGGGGCATGTTGTGTCTGCTACTGGTATTGCAGTAGATCCTTCCAAAGTTGAAGCAGTTGTAAACTGGAAGAGGCCAACTACAGTGACAGAGATCCGTAGTTTCTTGGGCTTGGCTAGTTATTATCGGAGGTTCGTTGAGGGATTCTCCAAGATTGCTACTCCATTGACTAATATGACTCGAAAAGCTATTTCTTTTGAGTGGAATGACAAATGTGAAGCAAGTTTTCAGGAGTTGAAAAGGCGTTTGACTACAGCTCCAGTCTTGGCTTTACCTAGTGGTTCTGAGCATTTCATGGTTTATAAGGATGCTTCTAAAGAAGGATTGGGTTGTGTTCTGATGCAAGATGGCAAGGTAATAGCTTATGCTTCTCGAAAATTGTCTCCTTATGAAAAGAATTATCCTACTCATGATTTAGAGTTGGCTGCGATTATTTTTGCTTTGCATAAATGGAGGCATTACTTGTATGGAACCAAATTTGAAGTCTTTACCGATCATAAAAGCTTGAAGTACTTGTTTTCTCAAAAAGAGCTTAATATGAGACAACGTAGATGGATGGAGAAATTGAAGGATCATGATTGTACTATCCTTTATCATCCAAGAAAGGCAAATGTTGTGGCAGATGCACTGAGCAGAAAGACTTATATTTCTTGCCTGATGATTCGTGAATGGAAGATGTTTGAAGATTTGTGTGATTGGAGTCCTTGTGAATCAAATCATGGAATTATTCTTGCTAATATAAAAGCTACTTCAGATTTACTCCAACAGATCAAAGAAGCTCAGGTAATTGATTCTGAATTGCAGAAAATCATTGGTGGGATGAATGAAGGAAAGCAACCAGATTTTTCTTTCAACAGTGATGGAATTCTTACCTTTCGAGGCCGAGTTTGTATTCCAGTTGATCTTGAGATTAAGAAGAAAGTTCTTGAAGAGGCTCACAAAGCCAAGTATACTATTCATCCTGGAAGCACTAAAATGTACCAAGACTTGAAGAAACATTTCTGGTGGAATAATATGAAAAGAGAGATTGCTGAGTATGTTTCCAAATGTTTGACTTGTCAACAAGTAAAAGTGGAACATCAACGTCCAGCAGGTTTGTTGCAACCATTAGAAATTCCAGAGTGGAAATGGGAGCATATTACTATGGATTTTGTGACTGGTTTACCACGTACCAGACGAGGCCATGCTGTTGTTTGGGTTATAGTGGACAGGTTGACTAAATCAGCTCACTTCTTGTCAGTTTCCATGGGATATTCATTGTCTCAGTTGGCATCTTTGTATGTTCAGGAGATAGTCCGACTGCATGGGGTTCCTGTGAGTATTGTATCTGACAGAGTTCCTCGTTTTACTTCTCGATTCTGGCAAGCTCTTCAGGGTGCTATGGGTACTAAATTGAATTTCAGTACTGCTTTTCATCCTCAATTTGATGGGCAATCTGAGAGACTTATACAGATTCTTGAAGGATCATGATTGTACTATCATTTATCATCCAAGAAAGGCAAATGTTGTGGCAGATGCACTGAGCAGAAAGACTTATATTTCTTGCCTGATGATTCGTAAATGGAAGATGTTTGAAGATTTGTGTGATTGGAGTCCTTGTGAATCAAATCATGGAATTATTCTTGCTAATATAAAAGCTACTTCAGATTTACTCCAACAGATCAAAGAAGCTCAGGTAATTGATTCTGAATTGCAGAAAATCATTGGTGGGATGAATGAAGGAAAGCAACCAGATTTTTCTTTCAACAGTGATGGAATTCTTACCTTTCGAGGCCGAGTTTGTATTCCAGTTGATCTTGAGATTAAGAAGAAAGTTCTTGAAGAGGCTCACAAAGCCAAGTATACTATTCATCCTGGAAGCACTAAAATGTACCAAGACTTGAAGAAACATTTCTGGTGGAATAATATGAAAAGAGAGATTGCTGAGTATGTTTCCAAATGTTTGACTTGTCAACAAGTAAAAGTGGAACATCAACGTCCAGCAGGTTTGTTGCAACCATTAGAAATTCCAGAGTGGAAATGGGAGCATATTACTATGGATTTTGTGACTGGTTTACCACGTACCAGACGAGGCCATGATGCTGTTTGGGTTATAGTGGACAGGTTGACTAAATCAGCTCACTTCTTGTCAGTTTCCATGGGATATTCATTGTCTCAGTTGGCATCTTTGTATGTTCAGGAGATAGTCCGACTGCATGGGGTTCCTGTGAGTATTGTATCTGACAGAGTTCCTCGTTTTACTTCTCGATTCTGGCAAGCTCTTCAGGGTGCTATGGGTACTAAATTGAATTTCAGTACTGCTTTTCATCCTCAATCTGATGGGCAATCTGAGAGACTTATACAGACTTATACAGATTCTTGAGAGACTTATACAGATTCAGGAGATAGTAATGACAAAACTAATGGACTAGTTGAGTTAAAGCATACCCATTTCAACTCTAAAAAAGATGAACCTTTTAGCATCTAGTGCTTTTGTAAGAATGTCAGCGATTTGAAAGTCGGTTCCCACGTGTTCCAAATGAATGTTGCCTTTCTCCACGTGGTCTTTGAGGAAGTGATATTTGATGTCGATGTGCTTTGTCTTGGAGTGCATGACAGGATTTTCAGAAACCGCAATTGTAGATGTATTGTCGCAGTAGATGTGACAATTTTCTTCAATGATGTCGTAGTCCACCAATTGCTACTTCATCCATAATATCTGACAGCAACAACTTCCAGCAGCGATGTATTATGCTTCTGTAGTTGGGACATAAATTGAAGCTTGTTTCTTACTTGCCCATGACACAAGTCGATATCCAAAGAAATGACAAGTGCCACTTGTGCTTTTTTTATCAATTGTGTACGCTGCATAATCCGCATCTGAATAACCTACAAGTTTAAAATTCGAATCTTTGGTGTACCAAAGTTCAAGGTTAACAGTGCGGAGAGATATCGTATAATACGTTTCACAGCAATCAAGTGCGCTTCTCTATGGGGATCTTAAAAAGTATAAGAATGAGAGGGATGAGATGATTGAACTCTAGTAGGAGGTATATCTAACCCAAGTCTTTTCCAAGTGACATCAAACCCATATTTTTTAAGAGATGGAGTTGGTTGAACGGGCCTTTCTAGGATTAAAGGAATGGAGGGAGAGCTTTTTGGAGGACAGGAGGAGGTCTAATGAAGGTCTACTATCATTTATTTTGCAGAGTTGAGGTCTACTATCTGTTCTTGGAGGATCTCAACATTCTCATTCCCCATTTCTTCTTCAATTAAAGGCTCATTTTTAGTTCCAGGATCATTCCCCCTATCAAACTCAAATGATACATCCTTAAATTGTGTGACAGGAGATGAAATCCTAGGAGTAGGCATAAACATTAATAAGGAGGGAGCTGATAAGGTGGGAGGATCAGTGGAGGGAGAAAGAGGTCTTTTGGAACTAGATTTGGGAGATTTGCTAAGAGACCTAAGGGCTTCAACAGCATTTTTGCTTCCTGAACTCAGAGTTTCATCAGATGAACCTTGCTGTCTAGGCTTAAAGTCAAAGGGTTGAGGTGGGGAGATAGAAGGAGAGTCAGGAAGGAGGTCTTCATCTTCAAGCACAATTTTTATTTTCTTGATAAGAGGGATGACAGATACTTGAGGGACCTCATCTAAATCAAATGCTCATTTCATTTGTGGAGCCTTTTGGATTTTCTGGTTAGTTTAGGTTTGGATGTTTCTGGAATAAGGGATGGTGAAGATTTTGGCTTGGTTTTTGATCTGGTATAAACTATGTCTGGTTTTGATCCCTTTAAATGAGAAATTTTAGGAAAAGAGGGAGGTGGAGCTTCAAGCAATAAAAGAGGAGGATCAATCCTGGCTAGGGGTTCAACGTGTGCTATCTCATCTTCCATGTCTACTATCTTGGGTCATTTGTCTTTACTACCCTTTCCCTTATACATATGCATCATTTCTGCCAAGGTTTCTCTTTCAAGGTCACTGTCTGAAAGAGATAAGACATGTCCTGGAGAATTTTCATTGTTTGGATCATGTTCTGGGGGTACATAATTAGGTTCCTTTACCCTACCCACTTACTTGTAAGAGAAAGTGTTAATGCTGAACACTTTGTAACTATGATGAGCATGCTGTTGGAGATACAAGGGAGGGATGTTAGGTTGAAAAGTCCTTTCTATGTGAAACAGTACACCACTTAGAAATCTAAAAAGACAGGGCTTAGTGGTGGTTTTCAATCTAGGCCTATTAGGATGAGAAGAGTTCCTAAGCCTAAAGTTTGACAGCAGAACATAGCTCCAGTTGGTGGTTTAGATGTCATGTAAAAGGCACAGCATCTGTTTCCATCTATGGGGCTAAGAACATGGTGGGATGAGTTTTTACCACATAAACCTTTCATAATTACATCTGCTAAGGTAGAGAGTTTTGCAAAAAAGCGAGCTTTGAAGATTGGTTTTATAGAATTATAGTTAGGCCATCCCTCAATAAGTTTTGTTTGAGAGGAATAGTCCATGTCAGAGTCCCAAATATTTGTAATCATGGCATCTTCATTAGGTATATCATATGTAGCACCAACATCATGGGGAGAGATGACATAAGAAGTACCTTGAAGGTTGAATTGGATGTTGTGTTGGTTCTCAGTCCAGACCCCATTAGAGAAGATGTGCTCACAGAGAGCAATAAGAATGGGTGGCTTCTCTTCCATGAATTTCTTTAATTTTACGTTTTGAAGAAGTCCTCCAATCCATCCTCCCGCAGGATTTCTATAAAAGGTAGGATTGATGTAGCATCCATGTGCGAAATTCATAGTCATTTTTAGGGTTTGGAGAGAAACAGAGATATAACAGTAATTTTTAGAGGATGAAGAAAAGAATATTTGAATTGATGATTAGTTCTGAGGGATGGTGGCTTTTAAAGAGGTAAGGTGCAACTGAAAGTAAGTTGAAAAGATGCGACCTTAAAATATGGAGATAGGCGACGTGGGCATTTGATGACTCATCACATTTGTAACTGTTGCTACAGTAACTTCTCCCCTTTTTATGTGCACAGAACATGATTAATTGTCAAGAATGTAATATACAACATTATATTCCTTGTTCCTTCAATTAATTCATGAAAAGAATTTGTTCCCCTTTAACAAGCAACACGGCTGGTCAAGCCAAGTTTTTAATAACCTATCTCATCACACTTAACTGACATTGAAGATTTCTAGGTTGACTATCATCATTATAGCTAGAACATAATAGCAAGTAGTTGAACTTAATGATGAAAATATTTCTATAAAAGGGGTGAGTTTGATGAATTGAAGGACACAGCATTGCAATTCAGTCGAGAGTTCCTTAAAGGAGAGATAGTAGACCTTGTTGTTTTCATATTTTGAGAGAGAAAGATGGGCAGACTAACACAGATGTTTAGTCCAAGCAAGATGTCTCATCTTGTAAATATACTAAATTTTAAGGATGAAGGAGAGGAAGAAGTGAGTAAGGTTGATGAAAAGTTTTTGAGAGAATTCAGAGAGTATCAAGCACAGGAGGAGACAGAATGGGAACAGGAAGTTGATCAAATCTTGCCTAATGATCCTAGGAAGAAGGAGGAGCTTAGGGAAAGAGAGATTAAGAAATAAATGTGGGTGCATGCTAGAGATGAAATGATGAAGGAGGAATGAAAGAGACTTAAAAGGGGACAATGAGAGGTAAATTGGAGTGACAAAGGTAAAGGGAAGATGAGTGAGATTCAGGTAGATAAAGGACCTCATACTACTCTGTTTGACATGTTGAAGGAAGAGAGAGAGACTGATTTGGTTATTGGAAGCATGAAGGAGAGAGGAGAGGGCAAGGGAGACAACTGTGATGAAAGCTCATACTCAAGATCCAGTTCCTTCTCTAAGTTTTCTAGTAAGTATTTTGCTTGTTGCAGCCCATTTAAGTTTACTATCAAGCATGATGATAGTTTTAGGTCTGATGAGGCCTATGTCAACAGTGAGAGCCACAATTCTTCAGGTACCTTCAGCTTTGTTTCACCTCTTGAGGACTTTCCTGAGCCTCAGGAGTTGGTTAAGTGGTGGCCAGGACCAGTGTGGCCATCTTCAAGACAGTCTGTGTTTTATGGAGGATCGTGGAGGTATATGAGTACTCACATATTGGAAAAAAGTAGTGAGACAGGTCAGGATGTTGGTGGAACATCTCATGGAGTTGAGAATGATGGAGAGAATACTTTAGCAGAGTGTTCATTCATTGGTGGGATGGAGCGTTCCATAGCAGAGTAGGTCTGCTATTATGAGGATAGTGGACCTTATGGATAGGTCTACTATCTTCATTGAGGGTGAAGCAAATGATACTTTATGTGCTTCTTTTGTTGTTTTAGGAGTAAGATAGCCCTACTATGGCATCTTTTTTATGTAAACTCCTATTATGTATTCCATTATTATTAGTAAATGAAATCCTTTTATTTTGAAGAAATGTTTAACATTCCCATATTTTCTCTCAAGTATTCAAATCTCTTTTCATCTAATGCTTTTGTAAGAATATCAGCAAGTTGATTTTCTGTACAAACATGAGATAGGCAGATATCTCCCTTTTCAACATGATCTCTTATGAAGTGATGCCTTACTTCAATGTGTTTTGTTTTTGAATGCTGAACTGGATGCTCTATCATAGCAATTGCACTGGTATTATCACAAAAAATAGGAATATGATCTTGATGATTTCCAAAGTCTTTAAGTTGATTTCTGAGATAAAGAATTTGAGAGCAACATTGTCCAGCAGCTACATACTCTGCTTCAGCAGTTAAGGTGGCAACTGATGTTTGTTTCTTGCTACACCAACTAACAATTCTTGAGCCAAGAAACTGACAACTTCCACTTGTTGACTTTATATCAATATTACATCCAGCATAATCTGAATCAGTGTATCCAATGAGGGATAAAGGAGATTCTTTAGGGTACCAGATTCCAAAATCAGATGTACCTTTTAGATGCCTTAAAATCCTTTTTACTGCAGCTAAGTGTGATTCTTTAGGATCAGCTTGAAATCTTGCTCACAAGCAAACACTGAACATAATGTCAGGTCTTGATGCAGTTACATAGAGCAGTGATCCAATGTATCTTCTATAAAGAGTTTGGTTCACACTTTGACCCTCAGGATCTGAATGAAGCTTTGTAGAGGTAGATAGTGGAGTTTTTGATGTGGATACATTCTCCATAACAAACTTCTTCAAAATATCTCTAGTGTACTTCCCTTGATTAATAAAAATTCCACTTGGTAGTTGCTTGACTTGAAGTGCTAAAAAGAATGTAAGCTCTCCTATCATGCTCATTTCAAATTTTTCTTGCATAATTGATCCAAACTCTTTACACGGATTGTCATTAGTAAATCCAAATATAATATCATCCACATAGATTTGAGTGAGTAAAATATCTGTATTGGATTTTTTAATGAACAGAGTTTTATCAATATGACCCTTTGTTAATCCTTTCTTAAGTAAGAAATTGGACAAGGTTTCATACCAAGCTTTAGGGGCTTGCTTAAGTCCATAAAGAGCTTTATCCAATTTGTACACATGATCTGGAAATTTTGGGGATTCAAAACCAGGGGGTTATGCAACAAACACTTTCTCATGTAGAACTCCATTAAAAAAAAGGCATTCTTCACATCCATTTGATAAACTGTTATGTTTTTGGATGATGAGTAGGCAAGAAAAAGCCTAATTGCTTCAACTCTAGCAACAGGAGAAAAAATCTCATCATAATCAATTCCTTCTTCTTTTCTGTACCCTTGGGCTACCAGTCTAGCTTTGTTTCTTACAACAATACCATCTTTATTCATCTTGTTTCTAAAAACCCATCTTGTTCCAATGATAGTTTGATTTTTTGGTTTTAGAACAAGTTTCCAAACTTTGTTTCTTTCAAACTGTTCAAGTTCTTCTTCCATGACTTCTATCCAGTCTGCATTGAGTAGAGCATCCTTGATCTTCTTTGGTTCCAATTGAGATATGAAGGTACTGTATAATGCTTCTTCTTCAATATTTGATCTTGTTTGAATGCCCTTAGAAATATCTCCAATGACCAATGATTCTGGATGGTCATTCCTGTAGTTTCTGATTATGGGAAGGTCTATGTAAATGTAGGAGATTGGGATTGGTCTGGATGGATGGATCTTGGGTGGAAAGATCTTGAGTGGATGTGCTAGGTCCACTATTTTTCTCAGGTCTACTATCAGTGGCAGGTCTACTATCAGTAGTAAGTCCACTATCAGTAGATGAATTTGGGTTGATAGCAAGATGTTTAGGGTAAACAGCTTGAGTATCACTGATTTTGAGATTGTTGAAAGATGGAAAGGTTTCAGAGGTATTTTTGGGAAGATTATAAGGAAGATAGTCAAGTTGATCATTTTTGGAATTTTGAGATAAAATGGGAGAGGGTTCAGGAAGTGAATCATGATTTCCAATAGTTTCATCAAACTCATTGGATTTCATATCCAAAGAATTAGGTGATTCATCAAAGTCAACATGTATAGATTCTTCTACCACCATTATTCTCCTATTGTAGACTCTATAGGCTTTGCTTGTTGCTGAATACCTAAGAAATATTCCTTCATCACTTTTAGACTCAAATTGGTCTAAATTGTTCTTCCCATTGTTGTGAATGAAACATTTACTTCCAAAGGCATGAAAGTATGAAATTGTTGGAGTTGTTTCATTCCACAGTTCATAGGGAGTCTTCGTGTAATACTTGTTTATCAAGGTTTTATTCTAAACATAAACTGCAGTTGTGACTGCTTCTCCCCAAAAGTACTTAGGCAGATTGTTTTCAGATAACATTGTCCTTGCAGCTTCACAAATTTTTCTATTTTTCCTCTCAGCAACTCCATTTTGTTGAGGAGTTCTAGGGGCTGAGAAATTGTGACTTATGCTTTGCTGATTACAGTACTCTTCTACTCCAGTATTTTCAAATTCAGTGCCATGGTCTGACCTTATTCTCAAAATTCTGTTATTTTTTTAGTTTTGAATTTGATTAAAAAGTTTGACCAAGTGTCCAAGAGTTTCTGACTTGGATTCCAGGAGAATGATCCAAGTCCATATGAATGAGTTCAATTGGTTTTTTTGTATCCAATCTATTTTTCACTTTGAATGAAGTCTTCTTTTGCTTTCCACATTGGCAGGCATTGCATAGCTTATCCTTTTTGAAGGATATTTTTGGTAATCCTTTGACTAAATTGGAAGATGCTAGTTTGGTAATGCTTTTGAGATTAAGGTGGGCCAATCTTTTATGCCACAACCATGCTAAATCAGATTGATTGTATGATAGCAGACAGAGGGCATTGGAGGATTGTGATACCTCTAGGGACAAACAGTAAATGTTTCCTTTTCTAAATCCAGTAAGAAGGGTTTCCTCATTTGAATTTTTGACTTGACACAGATTGTGGGAGCATATGACATGAATACCTTTGTCACAGATTTGGCTGATGCTGATGAGATTGTGTTTGAGACCTTCTACATAAGACACATTTGATAAGATGATACCTTTTGTAATTAGGTCTCCTTGCCCTTTGACTCTGACTTGAGAATTATCACCAAATATGACATTTGGACCATCTCTTGGAATTAAATTTTGAAGCCATTATTGGGTTTTGAGGGTCCATGCGCAGTGGAAACAGCAACAAAAAAATCAACAAAACCCTAGAGCCTATGGATCCATTCATGATGATTAAATTAATAGGAAGATGAATTTAGAATACTAACCGTTGTGTGTAGACACTCCATTTTGAACTCACAATCATGATTACACTACTCTTGTGTCCCGCCTTTGTGTTTGGATGAAAACTCGTTAGTTTTGTCATGTTTTGTTAAGTTTCTAACTGACTCCGTTAGTCAGGGGCTAAAATGAACAAAATAAAACTGATAGAAGGACAAAACAGTATTTTGTACTGGATATCTCGTACGAGACAGATGTCTCGTACGAGACATCTCCTACTGTTTCGGGCTTAATTGTTGGTAGTGGTGCCCTAGGCACGTTTAATAAACGTTGTAATTGTTATCATTTATTTCATATCAATAAAGAGATGTTTTGATTATTATTTTTGTTCATGTTTACTTATAATAATCCCCGTCCCTAGTACTTGTTAAGCACTAGTATAAAGGCTAAATGATCATGAGATGATCATGTTAGATTTATGGGTACTTGTTTGGAACAAAGTACTGGACATGACCCGCTCTATGAGATTTATGTCATGGTCTATGTCATACATACATCTCATATTAGTTATGTCATTTGAATCCTTAGACATGAAGTTATTATAGTCTTCCACTTGATGAACATTATGTTTGACATATTCAAACGCTGCTTTTAACCGAATAGTTATAAAGGGTATGATTGGCATAATCGGATTCACGTAGGGAAGAATAATAAGCTAAATGGATTTGTCCCTCCTCGGAGAGATGTCAAGCTTGGGCCTCTCGTAGGAATGATGTTGATGAAATGTTCGGCCGAACTCAAATGAATTGATTGGATCAATGTCATTTGGATTATCAACATATTCGGAATCGAGAAAGTATTGAACAAAACAAGTTGACTGTTTGACCATGACTTGTGTTCAATGACATCGTGGACAAAAGGATTGTGACATATTCTAAAGGAATGTGAACTTGTACCTAGTTATACTATTTGGGTAGGTATGACGGTTTGCTAGAACCTAATCATATCTTATGGGATCATGTTTGAGCCCATTGCCAACTTAGTATAATCCTAGAGGGTCACACACAATAGAACGAATCTTAAATAAGAGGACTATATTGGTATTTAGGGTCGGAGGACCTCCAAGGAATTTCTGGAAGTTCTGGGCCTCCTAGTCAACCAAGCGGGCGCTTGGGTTGCACAAGGCGGGCGCCTGAACAAGCCAGAAAGAAATTGGACTTTCTGTCGAAACAAGCGGGCGCCTGGGTAGGACCAGGCGGGCGCCCGGTATGCCGATTGGAAATTTCCTAATTCGATTAGGAATGGTTTTTGACACAAGTTACCTATTTGGAATAGGTCTTAATTATGTATAAAAACCTCAATTCGGCCAGACCATATTGACAAGTGCTTTTGTGAGTCTCAAAGAGTTTGAGAGAAATTTTATTTTGTTCTAAGATATCATTGATTGAGGAACAAAATAATTCACAAATAAATTCCATATAGTTCTTTATTGTATTGTGAAAGTGTGTTTCATAATATTTGGTCTAGCAACCAAGATCAAAGAAGCTCCTTTGATATTCGTTCGAAGTGTGGATACCGCTAGAGGGTGAAAATCATCATCTTCAAAGTTCGTGTTCAAGCTTTGTGATCGTGATCAAGTCTTCAAGTTTCTCCACCAAAGATCAAGAGAAAATTCATAGCCATCAAGGGTTAGTTATTCCTCTATTCATCTTGTTGTATTTGATTTAATCATATGAACGGATCCATGGCTTTGGGTTTTCTTAAAATTTTAATTGCTATATTCCGCTGCGCATGTTACTTGGAAACCCAACAGTGGTATCAGAGCCCCGTTCATGTTGATTAATTCAATACTTGGATCATGTTGTGTGTATATAAATTGTTTATGTACCAAGCATGATGTGAATATTGGATTATATGATGTTTATGTGTTTTGTGATTTTATGTGGTTTATTGTTTTTCCAACTTTAATCGCACGATTTAATCGCAATAAAAATTATGGTGGATTCTGAATTATTTCGATTATTGATTTTTGATTGGATCAAAGTTTTAATAATCGGGGAAAAATAATTTTGAGACAAAATTTCGAACTTTAAAATTCTATACTATTCTGGCCATTCAAGCGGGCGCCTGGTCCTTTGCAGGCGGGCGCTCGGTGGTCAAGATTTGTTCTGATTTTGGTTAAAATCTGAATATGGAATTTTCGATAAATTCGACAAAACCAGTAACAGAACCAGTCCAGACTTGTTGATCTGGAATGGGTTTTGGGTAGTTGGTTTGTGTGTGGATTTTGGGTTTGATTTTCCTATTTGTTTTAGTCTTGTGATTCCTAGATTGGTTCAAGTTTTGGATGGCTAATCTGCGTTCATCGAGATTGTGTTTCCCAAAATTGATCGCAATCAAAGTTTCAAAGATAAAACGAAGTTAGAATTATGAAGAGTTCATAATTGCTAAAGTTGAGAAACAAAGTTCTTGATTCAATGATTGGAGATCCATGTGGAATTGTGAATGCAATTGGCCTACGTTCATCGAGACCATCTATTGCTTAGTTTCGGCCACATGGACTACTTTCTTGGTTTCTTGAATTAGTGCGGGATTGTGGTTGCCTAATGGCTTAGTTCGACCGCACTTCTTGTTGTCTTGACTTGGAGATAATAACCGAAGTTGAAATAGTCTCATCCTCATAATTATAGAGAAACTAATGACACATAAATATCATGCTTAAATTAATGGAGATTAATTTAGTGACTAAACTTGATGTGTAACATGTTTATATTATGTGCTCATAAATGTGTTATATGCTATATGTGATGAACCTTCAAATAAAGTTTTAAGTCCTTCTTTGCCATGCCATGATTAAAAACACTTGTTTATGCATGGGTAATCTTGATGTGGGTTCGCCTCCGCGAGGTGCATTAATCTTATTCATGTATGAGCAAGATGAGGTTCATTAATTTAATGTGGGCTTGCCTCCGCAAGGTGCATTAAATTGAATGGTTCCTATGCGTTTAAAATGGTCGGACTTAATTAGGCGTCAAAACAGTTTTGGGCCTAGCAAAAGATGAGATTAAACATGTTTTTTGAAATTGGATTTCTCAAAGAATCTCATAAAAAGGATCTAAGAATCATATGGGATATGATTGACATGATTGTCTACCTAATTAATTTAGTTTTTGTGCGGTCCGCCTCCGTGGACTCAAAAGTTAAATTAAAGTTGGATCTTAGCCCAATTAAATTATATTAGACATTGGATGTATAAAAAGGTTATATAATTTAGTGGGAGTATTTGTTTGAAAAATACATTATTTATCTCTTTAATGAAAAACTGGTACTTATTAAATTTGGAAATTTTGCATATTTGTAGATAATGACTAATAACACTTAATCAATGTCATTGCGATCGATCCTTGAGAAGGATAAGCTCGAAGAGAATGGTACTAACTTTATGGATTGGATCCGTAGCATAAGAATCGTTCTTAGGCAAGAAGATAAGTTGTACATTCTCGATGGGCCTCTCCCTGCTGAACCACCGCCTACTGCCCCTAGGGTGGATAGAGACAATTACAAGAAACATCGTAATGATTCTAGAGATGTAAGTTGTCTTATGCTTGTTGCTATGTGTTCAAAACTCCAACAAAGTTTGGAACATTTGGAAGCTATGAGATAGGCGTGGAGTTGAGAACCATGTTTCAAGAGCAAGCTAGGCAAGAGAGGTACAAGACCATTGTTGCATTCACTACTAGTAAAATGAATGAAGGGCAACAAGTGAGTCCTCACTTTCTTAAAATGAAAGGTTATGTAGAGCACCTTGAGAAACTTGGCTATCCAATCCCATTGGAGCTAGCCACGGATCTCATTCTTAATTCATTGCCTAAAAGTTATAATCAGTTTGTGATGAATTATAACATGCATGGAATTGATAAGAATCTCTCTGAGTTGCATGGGATGCTCAAAACTGCAGAGATGAAAATTATGGAGAAAGGTTCTCCCGTGCTCTTGGTTCATGATGGGAAGAAGCCTAGTGCCAAAAGAAAGGGTAAGCAAAAGTTGTCAAACCCAAGATAAGCAAGGCAAAGGTTGCCAAGGCTTCTGAGGCAAAACCGATACAAAAAAGGATGCAATTTGTTTCCATTGTCAAGAAATTGGTCATTGGAAACGTAATTGCAAGGCTTTCTTGGAAGAGCAAAAGAAGAAGAAGGGCAGCAAGGCTGCGTCGACTTCAGGTATCTATATGATAGATATTCTCCTTTCTACCACTGATTCTTGGGTATTGGATACCGGATGTGGTTCTCACATTTGTCTAAATGTGCAGGGACTAAAGAATAGGAGACTGCTTAAAGAAGGTGAAGTAGATCTACGCGTGGGAAATGGAGCAAGAGTTGCTGCAATAGCCGTAGGGACTTATGAAGTCACTTTACCTTCCGGATTAATTCTTGTTTTGAACAATTGTTATTATGTTCCGGATTTAAGCAGAAATATTATTTCAATTTTTTTGTTTGGATAATGAAGGTTTTAAGTTTCTTATTGAGAATAGAAATTTTCTATTTATTTAAATGATGTGCTTTATGGTATTGCTAATTCATTTAATGGCCTTTATATCTTGGATGTCAAGAATGAAAATAATGACAATGTCTATCATGTAAATAAGAAATCTAAACCTAATGATGTAAATCATACCTATTTATGGCATTGCCGTCTTGGTCATATTAATGAGAAGCGTATCTCAAAACTCCATGGGGACGGACTTTTAGGTTCATGTGACCTCGAGTCATATGATACTTGTGAGTCGTGTCTTCTTGGAAAAATGACTAAGACACCTTTTACCAAGTTGGGTGAAAGGGCAAGCGACTTATTGGGGTTGATACATTCCGATGTATGCGGACCATTAAGTAGCAATGCTAGGGGAGGATTTCAATACTTCATAACCTTCACTGATGATTATAGTAGATTTGGGTATGTTTACCTAATAAAACATAAAGTGAAGCGTTTGAGATATTTAGAATATTTCAAAATGAAGTAGAAAAACAACTTGGCAAAAGTATTAAGGCACTTCGATCAGATCGAGGTGGAGAATACTTAAGTCAAGAATTTGATAATCATCTAAAGAATTGTGGAATAGTTTCACAATTGACTCCACCTGGAACACCACAATGGAATGGTGTGTCCGAGAGGAGGAATCGAACTTTGTTAGACATGGTTCGATCAATGATGAGTCAAGTTGATCTTCCAATATCCTTTTGGGGTTACGCCCTAGAAACCGCTGCTTTCACACTAAATCGTGTTCCAACTAAATCGGTTCAAAAGACTCCATATGAGATGTGGAGCGGAAAGAAGCCTTGTCTGTCTTTCATGAAGACTTGGGGTTGCGAAGCTTTGTCAAAAGACTTGTCTCAGACAAACTTGCACACAAATCTGATAAATGTAATTTCGTGGGATATCCTAAGGAAACTAGAGGATATTACTTTTACAACCGTGAGGACAACAAAGTGTTTGTTGCCCGAACTGGTGTCTTTCTATAGAAAGAGTTTTCTCCCAAAGAAATCAGTGGGAGTAAAATAAATCTTGAAAAAATTCGAGACCCAGAAAATAACATTGAACCAATAGTGGAACAAGAACAAGAACACAAGGAGTTGTGGAACCTGTTCAAATACACAAGCAACTCGCAGATCTAGTAGGTTATGATCCGAGCCGAGAGATATGGATTTCTCGTAACGGATAGTAATGAGGTAGATATCATTGAGAATGATGAACCGTCAACCTACCAAGAGGCGATGTCTTCTCCTGATTCGGACAAGTGGCTTGGAGCCATGGAATCCGAATTGCAATCCATGCAAGACAATCAAGTTTGGAATTTGATTGATGCACCCGAAGGTGTAAAAACCATAGGATGCAAATGGGTCTTCAAGAAGAAGACTGACATGGATGGGAAGGTGCATACTTACAAAGCTAGGCTTGTAGCGAAGGGTTATAGGCAAGTTCATGGTATTGACTATGATGAGACCTTTTCACCCGTAGCAATGATCAAGTCTATAAGAATTTTGCTTGCCATTGCCGCATATCATGACTATGAAATATGGCAGATGGACGTCAAAAACCGCTTTCCTGAATGGAAAACTTCAAGAGGATGTGTATATGACACAACCAGAAGGTTTTGAACAAGATTCTAAGGTATGCAAATTGCTGAGATCCATCTATGGATTAAAGCAAGCTTCTAGGAGTTGGAATCTCCGTTTTGATGAATCGGTCAAAGAGTTTGGTTTCATCAAGAACGAAGATGAGCCTTGTGTATACAAGAAGATTAGTGGGAGCATAGTGTTATTCCTTATTTTTATACGTGGATGACATATTGCTCATTGGAAACGACATTCCTACACTTCAGTCTGTGAAGACTTGGTTAAGAAAGTGTTTGCAATGAAAGATATGGGTGAAGCCGCATATATACTTTGCATTAAGATCTATAGAGATAGATCAAGGAGGCTACTTGGTTTAAGCCAAAGTACATACATTAACAAGGTCATTAGAAGATTCCGTATGGAAAATTCTAAGAGAGGCACCTTGCCCGTGTTACATGGAGTTTCTCTAAGCAAGACTCAATGTCCTAAGACAAACGATGAGCGTGAGAAAATGAATGATGTTCCATATGCTTCGGCAATTGGGTCCATCATGTATGCCATGATTTGTACTAGGCCGGATGTGTCTTATGCTTTGAGCATGACAAGTAGATACCAATCCGACCCTGGCGAAAATCACTGGATAGCCGTAAAAGCGATTCTTAAGTACTTGAGAAGAACTAAAGACTCGTTTTTGGTCTATGGAGGAATGGAAGATGATCTCGTTGTAAATGCTTACACGGATGCAAGCTTCCAAACCGACAAAGATGATAGCCGATCGCAATCTGGTTTTGTGTTTATGTTAAATGGTGGAGCTGTAAGCTGGAAGAGTTCCAAGCAAAGTACAACCGCTGATTCTACAACAGAAGCTGAGTATATTGCTGCATCGGATGCTGCAAAGGAAGCTGTTTGGATTAAGAAGTTCATAACTGAACTTGAAGTGGTTCCTAGTATTGCTAATCCAATAGACCTTTATTGCGATAATAATGGTGCTATTGCTCAAGCAACGGAACCAAGAGCACATCAGAAATCCAAACACATACTTAGGCGTTTTCATATCATTCGAGAGATCGTTGATAGGGGAGACGTAAATATATGCAGAGTACCTACTGATGACAATGTTGCGGACCCGCTAACAAAGGGACTTCCACAAGCTAAACATGATGGTCATGTTAGGTCCATGGGTATTAGATACATGGGAGATTGGGTCTAGGGCAAGTGGGAGATTGTTGGTAGTGGTGCCCTAGGCACGTTTAATAAACGTTGTAATTGTTATCATTTATTTCATATCAATAAAGAGATGTTTTGATTATTATTGTTGTTCATGTTTACTTATAATAATCCCTGTCCCTAGTACTTGTTAAGCACTAGTATAAAGGCTAAATGATCATGAGATGATCATGTTAGATTTATGGGTACTTGTTTGGAACACAAGTACTGGACATGACCCGCTCTATGAGATTTATTCATGGTCTATGTCATACATACATCTCATATTAGTTATGTCATTTGAATCCTTAGACATTAAGTTATTATAGTCTTCCACTTGATGAACATTATGTTTGACATATTCAAACGCTGCTTTTAACCGAATAGTTATAAAGGGTATGATTGGCATAATCGATTCACGTAGGGAAGAATAATAAGCTAAATGGATTTGTCCCTCCTCGGAGAGATGTCAAGCTTGGGCCTCTCGTAGGAATGATGTTGATGAAATGTTCGGCCGGACTCAAATGAATTGATTGGATCAATGTCATTTGGATTATCAACATATTCGGAATCGAGAAAGTATTGAACAAAACAAGTTGACTGCTTGACCATGACTTGTGTTCAATGACATCGTGGACAAAAGGATTGTGACATATTCTAAAGGAATGCGAACTTGTATCTAGTTATACTATTTGGGTAGGTATGACGGTTTGCTAGAACCTAATCATATCTTATGGGATCATGTTTGAGCCCATTGCCAACTTAGTATAATCCTAGAGGGTCACACACAATAGAACGAATCTTAAATAAGAGGACTATATTGGTATTTAGGGTCGGAGGACCTCCAAGGAATTTCTGGAAAGTTCTGGGCCTCCTGGTCAACCAAGCGGGCGCTTGGGTTGCACCAGGCGGGCGCCTGAACAAGCCGGAAGAAATTGGACTTTCTGTCCAAACAAGCGGGCGCCTGGGTAGGACCAGGCGGGCGCCCGGTATGCCGATTGGAAATTTCCTAATTCGATTAGGAATGGTTTTTGACACAAGTTACCTATTTGGAATAGGTCTTAATTATGTATAAAAACCTCAATTCGGCCAGACCATATTGACAAGTGCTTTTGTGAGTCTCAAAGAGTTTGAGAGAAATTTTATTTTGTTCTAAGATATCATTGATTGAGGAACAAATAATTCACAAATAAATTCCATATAGTTCTTTATTGTATTGTGAAAGTGTGTTTCATAATATTTGGTCTAGCAACCAAGATCAAAGAAGCTCCTTTGATATTCGTTCGAAGTGTGGATACCGCTAGAGGGTGAAAATCATCATCTTCAAAGTTCGTGTTCAAGCTTTGTGATCGTGATCAAGTCTTCAAGTTTCTCCACCAAAGATCAAGAGAAAATTCATAGCCATCAAGGGTTAGTTATTCCTCTATTCATCTTGTTGTATTTGATTTAATCATATGAACGGATCCATGGCTTTGGGTTTTCTTAAAATTTTAATTGCTATATTCCGCTGCGCATGTTACTTGGAAACCCAACAGTGGTATCCAGAGCCCCGTTCATGTTGATTAATTCAATACTTGGATCATGTTGTGTGTATATAAATTGTTTATGACCAAGCATGATGTGAATATTGGATTATATGATGTTTATGTGTTTTGTGATTTATGTGGTTTATGTTTTTCCAACTTTAATCGCAGGACGATTATCGCAATAAAAATTAATGGATTCTGAATTAATTTCGATTATTGATTTTTGATTGGATCAAGTTTAATAATCGGGGAAAAATAATTTGAGACAAAATTTTCGAACTTTAAAATTCTATACTATTCTGGCCATTCAGCGGGCGCCTGGTCCTTTGCAGCGGCGCAGTCGGTGGTCAAGATTTGTTCTGATTTTGGTTAAAATCTGAATATGGAATTTTCGATAAATTCGACAAAACCAGTACAGAACCAGTCCAGACTTGTTGATCTGGAATGGGTTTTGGGTAGTTGGTTTGTGTGTGGATTTTGGGGTTTGATTTTCCTATTTGTTTTAGTCTTGTGATTCCTAGATGGTTCAAGTTTGGATGGCTAATCTGCGTTCATCGAGATTGTGTTTCCCAAAATTGATCGCAATCAAAGTTTCAAAGATAAAACGAAGTTAGAATTATGAAGAGTTCATAATTGCTAAGTTGAGAAACAAGTTCTTGATTCAATGATTGGAGATCCATGTGGAATTGTGAATGCAATTGGCCTACGTTCATCGAGACCATCTATTGCTTAGTTTCGGCCACATGGACTACTTTCTTGGTTTCTGAATTAGTGCGGGATTGTGGTTGCCTAATGGCTTAGTTCGACCGCACTTCTTGTTTGTCTTGACTTGGAGATAATAACCGACAGTTTGAAATAGTCTCATCCTCATAATTATAGAGAAACTAATGACACATAAATACAATGCTTAAATTAATGGAGATTAATTTAGTGACTAAACTTGATGTGTAAACATGTTTATATTATGTGCTCATAAATGTGTTATATGCTATATGTGATGAACCTTCAATAAAGTTTTAAGTCCTTCTTTGCCATGCCATGATTAAAACTTGTTTATGCATGGGTAATCTTGATGTGGGTTCGCCTCCGCGAGGTGCATTAATCTTATTCATGTATGAGCAAGATGAGGTTCATTAATTTAATTGTGGGCTTTCCTCCGCAAGGTGCATTAAATTGAATGGTTCCTATGCGTTTAAAAATGGTCGGCTTAATTAGGCGTCAAAACAGTTTTGGGCCTAGGCAAAAGATGAGATTAACATGTTTTTTTGAAATTGGATTTCTCAAGAATCTCATAAAAGGATCTAAGAATCATATGGGATATGATTGACATGATTGTCTACCTAATTAATTTAGTTTTTGTGCGGTCCGCCTCGTGGACTCAAAAGTTAAATTAAAGTTGGATCTTGCCCAATTAAATTATATTAGACATTGGATGTATAAAAAGGTTTATAATTTGTGGGAGTATTTGTTTTGAAAAATACATTATTTATCTCTTTAATGAAAACTGGTACTTATTAATTTTTGGAATTTTGCATATTTGTAGATAATGACTATAACACTTAATCAATGTCATTGCGATCGATCCTTGAGAAGGATAAGCTCGAAGAGAATGGTACTAACTTTATGGATTGGATCCGTAGCATAAGAATCGTTCTTAGGCAAGAAGATAAGTTGTACATTCTCGATGGGCCTCTCCCTGCTGAACCACCGCCTACTGCCCCTAGGGTGGATAGAGACAATTACAAGAACATCGTAATGATTCTAGAGATGTAAGTTGTCTTGCTTGCTGCTATGTGTTCAAAACTCCAACAAAGTTTGGAACATTTGGAGCCTATGAGATAGTCGTGGATTTGAGAACCATGTTTCAAGAGCAAGCTAGCAAGAGAGGTACAAGACCATTGTTGCATTCACTACTAGTAAAATGAATGAAGGGCAACAAGTGAGTCCTCACTTTCTTAAAATGAAAGGTTATGTAGAGCACCTTGAGAAACTTGGCTATCCAATCCCATTGGAGCTAGCCACGGATCTCATTCTTAATTCATTGCCTAAAAGTTATAATCAGTTTGTGATGAATTATAACATGCATGGATTGATAAGAATCTCTCTGAGTTGCATGGATGCTCAAAACTGCAGAGATGAAATTTGGAGAAAGGTTCTCCCGTGCTCTTGTTTCATGATGGGAAGAAGCCTAGTGCAAAAGAAAGGTAAGGCAAAAGTTGTCAACCCAAGATAAGCAAGGCAAAGGGTTGCCAAGGCTTCTGAGGCAAAAACCCGATACATAAAAGGATGCAATTTGTCCATTGTCAAGAATTGGTCATTGGAAACGTAATTACAAGGCTTTCTTGGAAGAGCAAAAGAAGAAGAAGGGCAGCAAGGCTGCGTCGACTTCAGGTATCTATATGATAGATATTCCCTTTCTACCACTGATTCTTGGGTATTGGATACCGGATGTGGTTCTCACATTTGTCTAAATGTGCAGGGACTAAAGATAGAGACTGCTTAAAGAAATGTGAAGTAGATCTACGCGTGGGAAATGGAGCAAGAGTTGCTGCAATAGCCGTAGGGACTTATGAAGTCACTTTACCTTCCGGATTAATTCTTGTTTTGAACAATTGTTATTATGTTCCGGATTTAAGCAGAAATATTATTTCAATTTTTTGTTTGGATGATGAAGGTTTTAAGTTTTCTTATTGAGAATAAGAAATTTTCTATTTATTTAAATGATGTGCTTTATGGTATTGCTAATTCATTTATGGCCTTTATATCTTGGATGTCAAGAATGAAAATAATGACAATGTCTATCATGTAAATAAGAAATCTAAACCTAATGATGTAAATCATACCTATTTATGGCATTGCCGTCTTGGTCATATTAATGAGAAGCGTATCTCAAAACTCCATGGGGACGGACTTTTAGGTCATGTGACCTCGAGTCATATGATACTTGTGAGTTGTGTCTTCTTGGAAAAATGACTAAGACACCTTTTACCAAGTTGGGTGAAAGGGCAAGCGACTTATTGGGGTTGATACATTCCGATGTATGCGGACCATTAAGTAGCATGCTAGGGGAGGATTTCAATACTTCATAACCTTCACTGATGATTATAGTAGATTAGGGTATGTTTACCTAATAAAACATAAAAGTGAAGCTTTGAGATATTTAGAATATTTCAAAATGAAGTAGAAAAACAACTTGGCAAAAGTATTAAGGCACTTCGATCAGATCGAGGTGGAGAATACTTAAGTCAAGAATTTGATAATCATCTAAAGAATTGTGAATAGTTTCACAATTGACTCCACCTGGAACACACAATGAATGGTGTGTCCGAGAGGAGGAATCGAACTTTGTTAGACATGGTTCGATCAATGATGAGTCAATTTGATCTTCCAATATCCTTTTGGGGTTACGCCCTGAGAAACCGCTGCTTTCACACTAAATCGTGTTCCAACTAAATCGGTTCAAAAGACTCCATATGAGATGTGGAGCGGAAAGAAGCCTTGTCTGTCTTTCATGAAGACTTGGGGTTGCGAAGCTTTTGTCAAAAGACTTGTCTCAGACAAACTTGCACACAAATCTGAAAATGTAATTTCGTGGGATATCCTAAGGAAACTAGAGGATATTACTTTTTACAACCGGAGGACAACAAAGTGTTTGTTGCCCGAACTGGTGTCTTTCTATAGAAAGAGTTTCTCTCCAAAGAATCAGTGGGAGTAAAATAAATCTTCAAAAATTCGAGACCCAGAAAATAACATTGAACCAATAGTGGAACAAGAACAAGAACCACAAGGAGTTGTGGAACCTGTTCAAAATACACAAGCAACTCGCAGATCTAGTAGGTTATGATCCGGCCCGAGAGATATGGATTTCTCGTAACGGATAGTAATGAGGTAGATATCATTGAGAAGATGAACCGTCAACCTACCAAGAGGCATGTCTTCTCCTGATTCGGACAAGTGGCTTGGAGCCATGGAATCCGATTGCAATCCATGCAAGACATCAATTTTGGAATTTGATTGATGCACCCGAAGGTGTAAAAACCATAGGATGCAAATGGGTCTTCAAGAAGAAGACTGACATGGATGGGAAGGTGCATACTTACAAAGCTAGGCTTGTAGCGAGGGTTATAGGCCAGTTCATGGTATTGACTATGATGAGACCTTTTCACCCGTAGCAATGATCAAGTCTATAAGAATTTTGCTTGCCATTGCCGCATATCATGACTATGAATATGGCAGATGGACGTCAAAACCGCTTTCCTGAATGGAAAACTTCAAGAGGATGTGTATATGACACAACCAGAAGGTTTTGAACAAGATTCTAAGGTATGCAAATTGCTGAGATCCATCTATGGATTAAGCAAGCTTCTAGGAGTTGGAATCTCCGTTTTTGATGAATCGGTCAAAGAGTTTTGGTTTCATCAAGAACGAAGATGAGCCTTGTGTATACAAGAAGATTATGGGAGCATAGTGTTATTCCTTATTTTATACGTGGATGACATATTGCTCATTGGAAACGACATTCCTACACTTCAGTCTGTGAAGACTTGGTTAAGAAAGTGTTTTGCAATGAAAGATATGGGTGAAGCCGCATATATACTTTGCATTAAGATCTATAGAGATAGATCAAGGAGGCTACTTGGTTTAAGCCAAAGTACATACATTAACAAGGTCATTAGAAGATTCCGTATGGAAAATTCTAAGAGAGGCCCTTGCCCGTGTTACATGGTTTTCTCTAAGCAAGACTCAATGTCCTAAGACAACGATGAGCGTGAGAAAATGAATGATGTTCCATATGCTTCGGCAATTGGGTCCATCATGTATGCCATGATTTGTACTAGGCCGGATGTGTCTTATGCTTTGAGCATGACAAGTAGATACCAATCCGACCCTGGCGAAAATCATTGGATAGCCGTAAAGCGATTCTTAAGTACTTGAGAAGACTAAAGACTCGTTTTTGGTCTATGGAGGAATGGAAGATGATCTCGTTGTAAATGCTTACACGGATGCAAGCTTCCAAACCGACAAAGATGATAGCCGATCGCAATCTGGTTTTGTGTTTATGTTAAATGGTGGAGCTGTAAGCTGGAAAGTTCCAAGCAAAGTACAACCGCTGATTCTACAACAGAAGCTGAGTATATTGCTGCATCGGATGCTGCAAAGGAAGCTGTTTGGATTAAGAAGTTCAACTGAACTTGAAGTGGTTCCTAGTATTGCTAATCCAATAGACCTTTATTGCGATAATAATGGTGCTATTGCTCAAGCAACGGACCAAGAGCACATCAGAAATCCAAACACATACTTAGGCGTTTTCATATCATTCGAGAGATCGTTGATAGGGGAGACGTAAAATATGCAGAGTACCTACTGATGACAATGTTGCGGACCCGCTAACAAAGGGACTTCCACAAGCTAAACATGATGTCATGTTAGGTCCATGGGTATTTAGATACATGGGAGATTGGGTCTAGGGCAAGTGGGAGATTGTTGGTAGTGGTGCCCTAGGCACGTTTAATAAACGTTGTAATTGTTATCATTTATTTCATATCAATAAGAGATGTTTTGATTATTATTGTTGTTCATGTTTACTTATAATAATCCATGTCCCTAGTACTTGTTAAGCACTAGTATAAAGGCTAAATGATCATGAGATGATCATGTTAGATTTATGGGTACTTGTTTGGAACAAAGTACTGGACATGACCCGCTCTATGAGATTTATGTCATGGTCTATGTCATACATATATCTCATATTAGTTATGTCATTTGAATCCTTAGACATTAAGTTATTATAGTCTTCCACTTGATGAACATTATGTTTGACATATTCAAACGCTGCTTTTAACCGAATAGTTATAAAGGGTATGATTGGCAAATCATGATTCCGTAGGGAAGAATAATAAGCTAAATGGATTTGTCCCTCCTCGGAGAGATGTCAAGCTTGGGCCTCTCGTAGGAAATGATGTTGATGAAATGTTCGGCCGGACTCAAATGAATTGATTGGATCAATGTCATTTGGATTATCAACATATTCGGAATCGAGAAAGTATTGAACAAAACAAGTTGACTGCTTGACCATGACTTGTGTTCAATGACATCGTGGACAAAGGATTGTGACATATTCTAAAGGAATGCGAACTTGTATCTAGTTATACTATTTGGGTAGGTATGACGGTTTGCTAGAACCTAATCATATCTTATGGGATCATGTTTGAGCCCATTGTCAACTTAGTATAATCCTAGAGGGTCACACACAATAGAACGAATCTTAAATAGAGGACTATATTGGTATTTAGGGTCGGAGGACCTCCAAGGAATTTCTGGAAAGTTCTGGGCCTCCTGGTCAACCAAGCGGGCGCTTGGGTTGCACCAGGCGGGCGCCTGAACAAGCCGGAAAGAATTGGACTTTCTGTCCAAACAAGGGGCGCCTGGGTAGGACCAGGCGGGCGCCCGGTATGCCGATTGGAAATTTCCTAATTCGATTAGGAATGGTTTTTTGACACAAGTACCTATTTGGAATAGGTCTTAATTATGTATAAAACCTCAATTCGGCCAGACCATATGACAAGTGCTTTTGTGAGTCTCAAAGAGTTGAGAGAAATTTTTTTGTTCTAAGATATCATTGATTGAGGAACAAAATAATTCACAAATAAATTCCATATAGTTCTTTATTGTATTGTGAAAGTGTGTTTCATAATATTTGGTCTAGCAACCAAGATCAAAGAAGCTCCTTTGATATTCGTTCGAAGTGTGGATACCGCTAGAGGGTGAAAATCATCATCTTCAAAGTTCGTGTTGTCAGCTTTGTGATCGTGATCAAGTCTTCAAGTTTCTCCACAAAGATCAAGAGAAAATTCATTCATAGCATCAAGGGTTAGTTATTCCTCTATTCATCTTGTTGTATTTGATTTAATCATATGAACGGATCCATGGCTTTGGGTTTTCTTAAAATTTAATTGCTATATTCCGCTGCGCATGTTACTTGGAAACCCAACATTAATCC
>JAOWBW010000146.1:0-44820 GCA_026119855.1 Campanula takesimana
GTTCGATTACTATTCCAACTTTTCCGGAACCAAAACCGGCGGTTCGGAACCGTAACCGTAACCAGAACCGTGTTTGGTCATCCTTACTCCCTTCGTCCCATACTTATTTCTACCAAATAGGAGTGCACGTGGATTAAAAAAATTTGTTGGAAACATAAGTATTGTGAGTAGGTAGGAGAGAGAATATTAGTTAGTGAATAGTTGTTGAGAGTGAATAGGAGAGAAAAAAGTGAACATTTTGAGTAAATAGGAATAAGTATGAGACGCCAAAAATAAGTAGCGATAAGTATGAAACGGAGGAAGCAAGTCAAGTACTCCATCCGTCCCAAAGTATATGTCCACCCTCCCATATACACGAAGATTAATAAATTGTGGATGTGATGTAAGTGTTGTGAGTATAAAAATAAAGTAGGAGAGAGAATGAGTGGGAGAGAATAGTAAGTTTATTGGTGTTGTGAGTATAAAAGTAAGTAGGAGAGAGAATGAGTGAGAGGAATAGTAAAGATTATTTGCTATTTAAGGAAGTGAATATATACTCTGGGACGGACTAAAAAGGAAAGATGGACGTATACTCTGTGACGGACTAAAAAGGAAAGATAGACATATACTCTGAGACGAAGTGAGTAATAAATAGTCGGCTATTACCTGGGCCAGGCCTAAGGGGAACCCACTACATTACACTAAGACCACCCACAATGCTACCTAACTTTTATTCCCACTTTAACATTCCACCTCGACTTCTCTCTCATCCACCTAATAATTCAACTACTTTTTCATTTAACCTCACTACAATGGTTAGATTTAATTAAATTCATCTCCTTCCCAACTCATCATTCTATACCCCACTACTTTTATTTTATTTATATTCTTTATTTTTATTTTTATGATTAGTAAAATAATAATAATAATTTTTATTATTATTATTTATAATTAAAAAAAAATACTTCACACTTATTTAATTTTTTATAATTGTAATTAAATAAATACGAGAAATGATGATAATTATTATTAAAAATAAGAAAAGTTACAATAAACTTAGCTCGCAACACAAGTAATGAAAGACAAATTATTAAATCACGCATTTCCGAACTTTGCCCATATGTGCTTGACTATATCCTTCTAGAATTTTTGATTAGCTCTTGGATCACGAAATTCCGATCTAGCACGTACATGATCTGCAAATGCAGGTAATACCTCAGTCGAGAATGGTTGCTGTGTACTAGACACACTTGCCTCAGTTTGATCCTGATAGTCAAGGCAATTCTGAGAATACGTAGGAAGAATGAAAGGATAGAGTGTTATTTATAAGAAATTGAGTGGTTGAGGTTGACGGACTTGAAGTGAGAATTAAATCGAGTTTACTAAAGGATAACGATTGGATTCAAGTTGAGTGGTCGAAATTGACGGACTCCAATAATAAAATTAAATTGATTTAACTAAAAGATAAAGTTACATACTGAGAATATTTAAAGTAGTACATCACTGAGTGGTTGCCGACATAAAGCTAGAAAACACACATTAAAGTTGTACATAATTGAAGAAAGATGACATAAAGCTAGAAAATACACATTAAAGCAGAAAAATTAATTGCCAAACAGCTCGGCAGTCAATTGATCAAAAAGTTGTTTCTGATGATCCTCGAGATGCTCCTTCTCACTTAACTTATACTCCCTCCGTCCCGGTTTAAAGTTTTTAGTTTGACTTTACACGCTTATTAAGGAACCAAGGAAAATTTGAGTCAAGAATAGTAGTGTGTGGAGGATATAATTGTCCATTCATAAAGCAAGTGAGTGAAAAGTAGATAGGTAAATGATGGTTTTTCTGTAATATATGAACTTTATGAGGACAATGATGTCTAAAACACTATTCATCATTTGCCATTAAAGGAATAAAGAAACTAAGAACCTTAAACTGGGACATACCAAAAAGGAAAGTAAGAACCTTAAACTGGGACGGAGGGAGTACCATATTTTCATCTTTTTAGCCCGAGTCTTTTCAAGTGCAATTTTGTTTGACTCATCTTGTTGTGTGGCCATCTTGTCCGATCTTTCTCTTTGAATTGTTTAAATTCTGTCCATTCTTCCTTTACCGGTGACAAGCCGACTACTTTTTTTTTTTTTAACCCTTTCTCTTAGCTGCCTCCCTTCCCATAGGACGAGGAATGGATCCAACCGAGTTTGAATCACTTGCATCACTGTCACGTGCTCTATGTAGATACCCCGGGGAACCACGGCTTGGCTAGAGCGGTGAATTTCCTAGGATGTCTACTTGATTTTAAGAGTCGCCACCCATGTTTTAGAGAAATGCGAGAAAACCTAAGAAAGATAGCCTTTTTGTACGAAAACCAGAGATTCGGGAAGAGAAGGGTTCGGGGGTTAGGTGACGGAGTGAGAAGTACTTAAACACCCACTCCGCCCCGCTTACGCAGGTCTTGCTACTTTTGGTGTTCTAATGCTAAAAAGTCATTTTATTGATATTAAAATGTGCTAACAATTATATAGTAAAGAAAGGAGAATTAAAAGAGAATTGTTTTATTGATTAAATGCCAAAGGTTAC
Organism: Campanula takesimana; assembly: GCA_026119855.1. Lineage (NCBI taxonomy): Eukaryota > Viridiplantae > Streptophyta > Magnoliopsida > Asterales > Campanulaceae > Campanula > Campanula takesimana. The sequence continues at coordinate 2,557 of JAOWBW010000146.1, forward strand.
ATTGAGAGAAGAAAGAGTAAATTAAACTAGAGTGTAAATGTAGGGAGATAACCTTAACCAACTTTAATATAGTAAAGTGATTATTTGGTCATGTCCCATTGATGGGGATTGCATACATTAGAAAGACATGTAAAATAGGAGAAGAAGAAATAAAGTACCTTAAGAAAGAGGACTTCAAACTTGGACTTGAAAATGGTGTTGTTGTAGAGAAATTGTTGTAGAACAATTTGTGTAGAGTCTTGTTACTAAGAACTCTTGTTGGGAGAATTTGTGTATAATGTAGTTTGTGAATCAAAGTTGGGATCCTAGGTCCCTTTCTAAGGTAGAAGAAGGGGGTTTATATAGGTAAAAAAGAGAGGGAAAGGTTGGAGGGAAAATGATCAATCCATGTGAAATGGAATTGATCAATAGAAAATAAGATAAATAAAATAATAAATGAAATAAATAAAAGAAAATCAAATAATAATAAAAGAAATATTTTGTTTTTAAGAAATGGCTAGAATAATGGGATGGAGGTTATAAAACTAGGGGGGGTGAATGTGGAGGTAAAAAGAGGCTCTTTTGTGATCAACAAGAGATGTTGTAATAAGAAAAGGAGGGAAATAAGGTGCAATCCGTTACTGCCATAATGGGAGGCGCGCGAGTCCCGCTTTAGGGACGAGACGCGCGCGCAGCCCACAAACAGTGTCGGAAGCGCCCGCGGGTGGAAAAGACAGAATGACAGAAATGACTCTAAAGTTAATTATGTTATGCAGTTTAGTCCAAACTAACGGAATCAGTTAGGAACTTAACCGAAGTAACAGAAATTAACAAAATAAGTTAAATAAAAATACTATGTATGCAATCGGGTGAGAGGTACAAGGCGGGGTGTCCTATAGAGCCCCTCGGCGATGTGGATTGCAAAGAAAAACGCGTCGACGAAAGAAAGACAACCGCCGAGGACATCGACAAGAGAAAACAAAGACTCGATAAAGCAGAAATTTGAAATTGCGAGGGATAGGGGTGCGCTCCCTGTGTGAGAGGCTTTACTGATATAGAAAGGATATGGCAGGATCTGTTTGCTGAAGTGGGATCTGTTTGCTGAAGTGGGATCCGTTTACTGATGCGGGATCCGTTTGCTGATTGCGGGATCCGTTTGCTGGGTGCGGGATTCGTTTGCTGGTGCGGGATCCGTTTGCTAATGGCGGGATCCGTTTGCTGATGTGGGATCCGTTTGCTGAATGCGGGATCCGTTTGCTGATGTGGATCCGTTTGCTGAAGCGGGGTCTATTTGCTGGAGCGGGATCCGTTTGCTGATGCTAGATCCGTTTGCTAGAGGCGGGATCCGTTTGCTGATGGCGGGATCCATTTGTTGAAGCGGGATCCATTTGCTAAGGTGTAAGGATCCCGCCCCAAAAAACACACGGGAACGTTTCAAGGGCGAAATACCAAACGCGGGAACCGGACCAATTTAACGGAGTCGCCACATTTTGTTAATTTTAAACCCAACAAAATGACAAAGGTTTGAGTTCAAAGGTTCGGAGGTCAGGTTACAACTTGGGAAGAGTTTTTACGTCCTCCCAAGTTGCCTCGGACAAAGCCGAGTCTCCTTGTTAGTTAACAAAAGTGCATGTGTGTGTGTGTGTTTTAACGGAAATCTTTGTTTTAACTTTTTATTTATCTTTTCAACTGAAAAAGGGGTTTGTTGACAAGAAACAGAAGATAGAAGGGCAAAATGGTCAATATCCCCATACGGCCAAAGTAGCTGTACGGATGGGGAGACCACTCCTGGGATTTTACAGTTTATTCAAGCAACAGTCCAGTTCTAGGCAGAACAGAGCATTCTGCTTGAACTGGACCAAACTGTTCTGATTCCATTTGTTATTCCAACACAAAACAACATTAACAACTCATTCCTATGCCATTTGATCATCAAAGAACCTCCCAAAACAAGAGTTTTGGGCATGATCAAAGGCAATCATGGGAGAAACATGAAAAAGGTGGCCAATATGCCCTTTTGAGCCATAGTGACCATTTGATGAGTAAAGATTGAAACTTTACCATCAAAATGGCTCTTCTAGACAAGATTAATCCTTTAGGGACAAGAACAAACCATAAATATTGGATCTTTATTACCCAAACTTGGGAATTTTGGGCTAGATCAAGGTGATGAGGATAAAGATTGAGACTTTATCCTCAACATGATCATCATAGCTTAAAATGAGCAAAATGAACAACAAGAGCATCATCCATGACAAGAATGTAAATGAACAATCAACAAGCCATGATCAAACTAGTTTGAACCTCTTCCACATAAAGTATGGAGGGAACCTTTGATCATCTCATGGCTTGGACTAGGAAATATAAATAATAATAGATATATGTATATTGCTTGAATGGACAAGACTTGCAAGAATGTAAAGATCAACAATAAATGACAAGATCAAAGATAAATAGAGTTCTTAGATGAAGAGAAGGGAGGGGGAGGAGGTGGCTTTACCTATCTTGGTTTAGGCCAATCTTCCTTTCTCTCTTCACTCTTTGTTCACTCTTACTCACACTATTCTGAGGTGAATTTTCGACAGAGTTACCTTAGTTCTAATGTTTCTCCCCCCCTGAAATGATCAACAAGGGTTCTATTTATAGGGACTGAGGGTGCCCAAACTAGCCGTACGGCTAGGCCCCTCTAGTACCCAAAGCATCTGTACGCTCAGCCTGGCGAGCTTCTGGATTTTTCCAATTTATACCAGAGTAGTCCTGGAATTTATAGCTTATCCTAGGGAGGTCCTGGCCTATTAGCTTATCCTGAAACGGTGCTAAGGCTACCTCTAAGATAGGTCAGTTTCAGATTGGGGTACTTACAGAGCCCCTCGGCAACGTCGCTTCGAAGGAGCGGGGTTGTCGATAAAAAATATGCATCCTAATCTGACGGGATGACGACTTTAACCGATTTGGTTGCATGGCTGGACCTAGTGGTATAGTATTCCTACGTATCCCGTTCGCGGGAATCAAGCCTAACGTAGTTCGGAGGTACGCGGGGTTACTTAGATCCGCAAGGAGGCATGACTCTAGGGTCAGAGGCGAGACATGGTCAACTTGGCTCTATGGGAGGGGGGTTGACTTGCTGGGGATACGGTCAACTTGACTCTATAGGAGAGGGTTGACTTACCGGGACAGATTTTTTCTGGGCTTACGTCGGGGACGGCCTATGGTGACTATTCTAAGTCCAAGCTTGACCGGGGTCAACTCCATCTTCGGGGAGATTGACGGGAAAAACTGGTCTTACGTCCCTCTAAGGACTGCCGGGACAAAGGCTCTAGCCTATAACGACTATTCTAAGTCATAGCTTGACCGGGGTCAACTCCGTCTTTGGGGAGATTGACGGGAAAACTGGTCTTACGTCCTTCTAAGGACTGCCGGGACAAAGGCTCTAGCCTATAACGACTATTCTAAGTCATAGCTTGACCGGGGTCAACTCCATCTTTGGGGAGATTGACGAGAAAACTGGTCTTACGTCCCTCTAAGGACTGCCGGGACAAAGGCTCTAGCCTATAACGACTATTCTATGTCTAAGCTAATGGGCTTACGTCGGGGACGACCATATTTAAGCATTAATCAGAAGACCATTCCAAATTTTAAATTTTAACTGGGCTTACGTCGAGGACGGCCATAATAAGCATTAAGCAAAAGACCATTTCAATTCCAAATTTTAACCGGCTTACGTCGAGGACGGCCATAATAAGCATTAGGCAAAAGACCATTTCAAATTCCAAATTTAACTGGGCTTACGTCGAGGACGGCCATAATAAGCATTAAGCAAAAGACCATTTCCAAATTTTAACTTTTAACTGGGCTTACGTCGAGGACGGCCATATTTAATTTCACAAAGCTGGGCTTACATCGCTAGGACTGCCTGTGGTGACTTCGGAACTTAAATTTTCTAGGTTCAATTCAAGTTGCATGAGCCAAGGAGGGCATTTTTCGTTGCTTTTATGACATTAGTTGGGAAGGGGCTTTAAATGGGTTGGACCACAAAGCTAACTCTTAACAAGAAATCATCATTATGACAGGGCTATAGTAGCCGTACGGCTCGGGAAGGAAGTACTCCTTTTCCATTCAATTTTGTTCCAGGCCTGGTCATCTACTTAAATGCCACAGTCCTGAGTTCATTAATCAGTTCGTCTTCTTCATTTCGAAAGCTCCTTTTTCCATGGAACCCTTTCTCATGGAGAAACACCAAAATTGTCCAAAATTCATCAAGAATGTTTTGAGGGCAACCTTAGGCTTTGAATGCGGTCCCACATGAGGAATCACAAGGGAACTTTCCAATCCATGTTTGGCCTTCAATCCCTTTGGTCTCTCAAGGATTCATTCCGGATCTTGAGCTGTTGAGAGCCGCTGCGTCCTTTGGGGATGTTAGGAGGCATGTCTATTGTTTCTCCTACAACGAGATCACTCCTACTTATAAGGATTTCAAGGCTTTGGTGGGTGGCGTGGACACGGAGGTCATTGCTCTTTCCTTCGGTTGATGACACCATGTGTGTTGAGAGGTTGGTTTCTCTTCTTGGTATTTTCTTTGGAAGAGGCCCAATGCATGGTCCTTGATCACACTTTCATTGATATTTCGGATGTCCCTGAGAAGTTCATGGATCGCACGGATGAGGCTTCTTGGAATGCCTTTGGTTTATGCGTCCTTGTTTTTTCTACATGGTCAGTTCCAAGGGCACTGCCATCGGGTTTTATTGAGTGTCCTCGAGGAGTGTCGTGCGGGGAAGGATATTGTCCCTTGATCTTGGGCGAGACCCTTCACGGTATGGACCGCTTGGCTTTGGGGATGGTTTCATGCACAGTGGTAGCCCTGCCTTGCTTACTTTGTGTTGAGGGAGAGGTTGATGGCCATTCCGGAGGCTCCTATCTCTCACAATCCTTGGTCTACTCTTTGAGAGGCATTATCTTGGACCTAGTTCAGAGTGATTGGGAGGCTTACATGGCTCGCCTCAAGACTGCCGAGATACGCTGGTAGTTCCCCATTGGTGTATTGGCTCGGTGCGGGAGTATCAAGATAATTCCCCCTTTGTTCGGGTGCCAGGACTCTTGGGTTCATCTCATTATATCCCTTCTTTGGTCCGTCGTCAGTTTGGGTTACCGCAGACTCCACTGTTGGAGTGGTCGGGTGTCAACCCGGAGCACTTGAGGCTTCCATCTCTGTCTATGTGGATTCCTCCACCGTTTCATTCCTGTCCCGGTCGTGGACTTATTCCCTCTTTCCAGCTCGGGCACTTCTTGGGCGAGCGGCTAGCATGGTTTTGACCACGGTGTACTTGGACTGGTATGAACAGACCATGGGACAGACTCAGAGGCTCATTAAGGAGAGGCGTGAGGCTATTCTTGGTGAGACTTATGGTCCTAGCAGGGTTCTAAGGGAGACCGAAGCTGTAGCGAGTGGCCATAACATTACTGGAGACGTTGTTGAGGACTACAGAGTGTTGGCAGACAGGAGGATGGCCGCGCGATGCCTAAGGCGGGGGCACGAATGGAGGATTTTCGGGCTCGGGCTGCTGCCAATGCGGCTTTGAGGGCGACCGGGCTCGTAGATGACGTTGGAAGAGCCTCTGATCATGGAAAAGGGGGAATTGACATCTTTGAGGTGAAGAAAAAGAAGACCCGAAGAAGTCAAAAGAAGAAGTGGAGGGACGAAGATCAGTGATTTCCATGTATCCACCCATTGCCATTGCAGACACATTAGTTTATCTTAGGTATTTTAGTTATGTCTTAAGCATGTTAGTTGGGTCGAGAGTAGACCGTGCTTGAACTCATCAAAGAAGTGTTTTAACTGTAATGAAAATGGTTACTTATGAAGTCAATTTGCATTCTCATGGAGCTCTTGCTCAAGTCCAAATTTGATTTTTATTTATTTTTAGACCGGACCAAAGATTGGCTGCCTACGTTCCCCTTTTACAAATGAAAATCTAAGGGGCTCAGGTCATCGTAGTTCATTTCTCCACAAATTTTTAGGATGCGACCCTGTTTTTTTCTTTAGACCGCCCAAATGGGTTTTCAATCTAGGTGGGTATATTCTTTTAGCACCCTTTTTTTTTTTTTTTTTTTAAACAAAGTAACGACGGAGCTTATCACCATTGACTGGGTGCATAAAGGGGTTGCCGTCCAAGTCTGCGAGCCTCATTGCGCCCCTGAAAAGACTTCTTGTACCACAAAGGGACCAATCCACACGGGTTCCCATTTTCCATCGGGATTAGACCTCCCCGGGGGTTTTTCCTTAAGGACTAAATCTCCTGCCCGAATCTCTCGGAGCTTTACCTTCTTATCAAAGGCTCATGCCATTCTCCCTTGGTAGGCGCGGATGTATTCCATGGCCCTCAGGCGACGTTCGTCCAATAAGGCTAGCTCATCATGTCGGCTTCGAAGCCAATCAACCTCGTGGATCTTATTTTCCAACAAAATTCTTAGTGACGGTACTTCCAATTCTGCGGGGAGCATGGCTTCCATTCCGTACGTCAAAGCAAAAGGAGTTTCTCCTGTGGCTGTTCTGACCGAAGTCCTGTAGCCCCACAAAGCTAGGTGTAGCTTTTCGGGCCAATCTCTTCCCCTGTTGCCCCTTTGAATTATTCCCCAATCTGTGTCTCCTTCGGCTCATTTTTGGTTCCCAAATTCACCTTAGTCAAAACTCTTCGGCAGCTTGGGCACGGTTTTCCTCTCGATCAACAACCTGCTTTGATGACTGTTTAATATTTGGATCGTTTAGTGCGTCTGCATTATTAGGTGATTCATTATTAACCATTTTCAGATTATTAGTTAATTTATCATCTAATAAGTTGGCAATGAGGGGATACTCGGAAAGGTCTATCATTTCATTCAATGCAAACGGGAATACAACGTTGGCTACAAGTTCATAATCCTCGGGCGTGAGGCCCTCGGAGGAGACAGACTCGATTCAAAGACAAGATATTGGGGAGACTCAACTACATTGGATCCTACGACATTGACTCTAGGGGACGAGGGACCAGTCCAAGTTTCGCGGTCATTTCTTCTTTGCTCGCCACCGGTCCAGAGAAGGTTACCCAATTTTTCAGAGGCATGTCCGTTGGCTTTGCAAGAGTGTGTGGGTCAAAGGTTGCAAGAGGTCTACCCTTAATCACGGCAATCATTTCCTTTTCGAAGTCAATTAGGTCAGGTACAACCAAGTCTTCTCCGAACATTCTTTGCATTACCACACCGTTCCACTCATTGCCCATAGCATCCTTGGCGGCGCCCTTAGGAACTACCCCCTCAAACTTGTGTCCGCCATTTTGTCCCCAGACGGATCCCCTTTCCTTGCTAGCTCCCGTCACAGACAAGGTTTCAAACTCTTTTACCATTTCGGGCACCCCCTTGAAGGTGTATTCGTGGCTGATAGTAGTATCGGTAGGATATTTTATCTTGGGCGTATCCAGAAATGCCCTCCTCACGGGGTTTGCCACCACCCCTTGGAACCTTTTGAGATCCTCTTGCAACTTATCCCAATTAGTCATCATCGGCTCCCTTGGCTCTGGGGTTCGACTTGAACTCCCCCCTTCACAAAGTAACCGCTCATATCAAAGGTATAAGGACGGAGGTTAGGGGTTTTAAACGGAATCCCTTGAGCCCTGGCTTGGCTTTTCTTCCGAGCCATTTCCTTATCCATCATGAGGTCTCCGGGGGTGGGTTTGTATCCCAAGCCATGAAGCGTGTTTTGCTCTTTGATCTCAACAATCTTGTGAGTCCCTGGGAGCTTCCTTCCTAGTCCGAGCCCTAGGAGGTAGCGCATCAGACGCATCATTCTCATCACATGAGGAATCTTATCCTTGGTGAGCGTGAGATCTACACAACAAATGTGGGTTTTGGGCGGTACTTCTGTGAAGCCGGTCAAAACCATGCTGCTTCCCTCATGCTTAATTTCTAACACGGGAATCCCATTGGTGTTGGTTCCTTCTGTGGTCACACTATCCCCATAAATAGTTGTCAAGTTACCCCTTTTCTCGTATTTCACACATTGATGGAGAATGGAGGCGACCCCGTTGACTTTGTGGAGCCACGGGCGTCCCAATAAGGCAGTGAAGGATATGGGGATGTCAAGCACTTGGAAGTCGTTCGGCATCATTTGTTTCCCAAACCAAAGGTTCAACGTGGCCACCCCTAAGACTGAGCGGGCCGTGGAATCATAAGCTTTGACAGTGATCACGGAAGGCTTTAGGTCGGCGGTCTCAAGGCTAAGTAGATCCATCATCTTAGCGGGGAGGACGTTCATGGCGGAGCCATTATCGACCAGAACCCGAGGGAGGCGGCGATCATCCAATTGTACCGTGATGTAAAGGGACTCGTTATGGCTAGCCCCAAACTTCGGCAAATCCAAATCTGTGAATGTGATGATATTCCATACTGAACACTTCCGATCATTTGCACGGCTTCCTCGGGGGTAGCTGTGGTGGGTACCATAGTGTGGGCCAAGCATTCCTCCAACTTGAGCTTATGAGGGTAGGAGGAAGTAAGGAGGGACCACAAAGATATGTTAGCTTGTGTCCTCTTAAGTTGGGCTAAGATGGGATCCTCTTCTCCGGAATCTGGGGGTTTCGCCTTGTCAACAAGAAAGGGAGGCGCTCGGTGTTCCGGTGGTGGAGGTTTCTTAGGGTTCTACGTGTGCACTTGCCCTGATCTAGTTAATACACTCACTTCCAAGGAGTCATCGACTTTTATCATCTCATCTCCGATAGGCGGAGGGTTTTGATACCGTACGGCCATGCCTCCCTCCTTAACTCATTACCGTGACCATTCGTTTTGGGGTGGATGTTGACCCACAAATTTCTCATAGGGAGATAGGGTGGTGGTTCTGGCTCTTCCCGGCTCCCACAGTTTCACGGAGCTTTTCCAGGGTGAGCATGCTACAATAATTATCTGGGAACGCTGATCCGTCAAACAGCGGCGGTGGCGGAGATAGTGGTGGCAAAGCTAAGAGATCATCCAGGGTCGGAAATTCCTTTTCTTCCAATTTCGGGGAGAAAACACAAGAGCCACATTTGAGGATACTTCATCATCATCACTTTCACATAGGATCCGGAGCTCCTTGTGAGGTAGAGAACGAACGGCTTCTTTCATTTGGGTGAGATACCCTTCATAGTCAATCATTTCTGGGATCTTTGCGACCTCGGACCCGTTTCGTTTAATTGTCCTCTTGCCCGTAGATGAACTACATGCCTCAATGATATGGAAGCAATCATCATGGGAAAGGCTATCCCCATTCGAGCCTGGCTTTTGCTGTCCAACGTACTCTTAATGGACTTTTCCATCTCCTCCATGCATTGTTCAAACGTTAAATCATGTTCGGTGAGTGTTATTACGACCAATTCATCGGTGTTTTGGTGGGGTACCCTTGCACTCATCACATTGGCGATCATAAAGTCGGATGGGCATCTCATATCTCCCTCTTGCACACATGCCCATAAAGCTTCCTTCCATTCTTCCCCAATCTGAGCCATTGGGACATTGAATTCCAAAAGGTTCACAGGTGTAGGCTCCTCGAACTCAATCATATTAATGCATTGGTTGTTGGGGAAAGGGTTATTAATCACGCTCGGGCCACGGGGGTGTTCAAGTTTCCCTTTGTCAATGAGGTCGAGGATGATGCATTTTATCATGGAGCAATCATCGGTATCGTGGCCATGATAATTGTGGAAGGCGCATCTTTTGTTTTGGTCAAGGGGTTTCTCGGGATTCCTTGGCTGATAGTTGACCAAAGGTTTTACAAGGCCTTGCTTGACTAACCCTTCGAACACCTTACTTATAGGCATTCCGAAATCCTCAAACCTTACATACTGACGCCTTTCTGCAGTCCCACCCTTTTGAGAGGCTTGCCTTGAGCTTCCTTCTTGGATGCTGTTAATAACCGTTCCCAGGGTTTCTTTCCCTTTACCGGTGGTCGGAGGGCGGTACCTATAGGAGTTTCCGCTATTTTGGCCGGAGACTGCTCATTGAGAGCCTTCTCAAATTTGGATCTGCGGTTACCATGGCTCGGAGATTGGGGTAGAAGTGATGGCTGATCAAAGCTCGCAGTTGGGGTTTCAGGCATGACTGAAATATATCCAACTGTTCATCCTCGGTGGGAGGATTGGAAATTTCTCCCAATTTGTAGTTCCATCTTTTGTAAAACTCACTGATCGGCTCTTCGGTCTTTTGCAGTGTGCTTTGCAAATCGGTGCGATTGTTTCCCACTCCAAGTTAGAATGGTACTTGGTGGAGGGAATGCTTCCTTAATCCGGTCCCATGTGGTTTCGAGACTCATCCTTTAAGTTGAAGAACCATTTGAGTGCATTTCCCCTTAAGGACAACTGAAAGTGATCAGCCATTTGCTGCACGGTGCAACCCTTCGCCCTCATCGCCAAGGTGGTAGGCGTTGAGGTGAGTCTGGGGACAGGCGGTCCCGTCAAATTTGTCAATTTCCAGCATTTTGAATCGTTGAGGGAGGGGGACGACCTATCGGGTCTGTGACTCCCGAGGTGAACTTCTTCTCGTTCATTCCCTCGAACCTTTCCTCCATTTGTTTCAGCTTCTCAACTATCCTCCCACTTGAGGGTCCACATGGGGTTGGAGTTGACGTATCCCATGATTTGACTTGTCAATGGCACTGCGTTGGGAGATGAAGTGGTGGAGGGGACTATCGGAGGACGATTTGTAGGTGGCAAGTGGGTGTAGACATACCCTGCGCCAGGTTTGCTTGTTGGGGGATATGTGTGGTAGTTTTTTGGATTTTTTGGGCCATCGGGTAGTAGAGTGGGTAAGGCACTTCTCTAGAGATGGTTGGCAGGCCGGAGGCGGCAAGCCGGCAGTAGATGGAAGCAACACCCGGTGGGATAAGGGGAACATGAGTGATGGGCACATTTTGGTGAGTGGTGGTTTGGAATGTGGGACGTGAGGTCCCCACATTTGGGTAAGTTTGAGGGGGCGGGACCCGACTGTACCCTTGAGGCGGCACATTCTCAATTCCTTCTTCGTCAGTGATTTCCACAACGCCTCGTCATTTCAAACACAATGGCTACCCCTTTCTGTCTCATGATCTCCGTGACCCTATTCTGCATATCCTCGAGGCGTTTTTCTATCATTTTCTGCCCGGGCCCTGGCGGCCTCTAAAGCCTGTACCAACTCTTCCCTGCTAAGACCGTTCGGATCCGTGGCATTGTCACCCCCACTACTACTTCCTGCCGGGCTAGTCATTTGGAAAAACCTCAATGAAGCTGTCGATGAACTGTCCGACTCGGCACTAATCAGGCGATGACCCGGAACTCTGACCACTTTTTATGCGCTGCGGAGAAGGAGGTTCATTTCAGACTCAGGTATGGACTCGGGTCGGTGTTGGGGCAAACAGCTTTAGGCTCATGCAACATGAAGGTTTTATTATTGATTAATTATGTTCACGTTTACTTAAAACAGATTTATTCCTAACTGTTGGAAAAGACCGCTCTTTCTTTTTCGCAACTATTCTATAATCCTGGATCAGTGGAGGCCATCACTATATGTTCACCTGTATTGCACGCTCCCAAGGACGGACTATCCCGGGCGAGGGTCCTATAGGGCACGCGGCTTCCACCGATCAAAATAAATGAACCTAGGGTCTAGTGCATCGTAAGGTTCCCAGTACGCGGGTCATCCTAATCATGGTTAAGCCCCAGTCGGGATCGAGACTTTTCTCCGAAGGCTACACCGAAGGCTTGCACCGACATTCCGACATGACCTCATTTTGAATGAGGCGTCTCGATCCTTGACCATGGGCTTAAGGATGATTAAAATAACTCGTTCATTAGGGCTTAACGAACACGGTGTCACCCTATCCTTAGTACATGGCCCTTGCTAATTGCGGTCGTCACTAACACACGAGTTGGAGGCTGGTTAGGCCACGCTTGCATTACATCAAGGAGTCACAACTCGGGTATTAATTTGGTCACAATTAGCTTTGAGCACGTATCAAGGATGTGGTAACGTGAACTAGACCAAAAACCAACCATAGTCACGGTATTTGTGTGTCACGGACAAGTGTGGTTGACTCGGTTCGGAAGGGAGGGTGGGATGGACCCGTGCGCGCATCGGAGGGAACAAGAGCACCCAACGAGCTGAATCGTGGCATCCACCCGGGTTTAAAGGGTATTTGGAACGTGCACAGTCAAGTGCGCGTGGTGTGAAGTCATTCTATGCTCCTTTTTGAGTAAAAAGAGAGATTTTCAATTCGTTTTTCGATAGCATGAGCATGGTATAATCAAGATATCAACAAGCATGAACAAGCATGGATTGAGGAATTTATACACAACAAATCAAGGAATATAAGCAAACAAAGACCAAAACTTGTACATGTACCAAGTTGGCACAACAAAGAATTTTGAATCAAACTTTTTGCAAAAGAAATATTTTACATTGACCCTTTTGTACAAAGAAATTTGTGCACAACAAGAAGACTCAAGAAAAACCCTACAAAAAGGATTATGCACGATGAGGTTTTTGAAACCATTTTATTGACAAAAGATCATGCATAACCAAGTTTTATTACCTTTAAAATCAAGTTTTGGCCAAAAGAATGAAGGTAATGTGCACAAGTAAGACTGTAAATTTGGAACCTGGACAAGTACAAGCAGAGGGGCACCCAGAATGTTGCAGCCCTGCACCAAACTGTTAATTGGCAACATTCTGGCCCCTACCCAAAGTAGCCATACGGCTAAAGCAAAGAGGGTGAAGATTTTTCTCAGTTTCTCCAACTTCTGATCATCAAGCCCCAGTTTATTGTATTTCCATAACGTATGTACTCAAAAAAGTCCAAACAGAAACATCAAACACACACAAATATGCAAGAAGTCAACTGACGGGAACGGGAGTTTGACCCAACAAGAATGCCCCCGAATCTTCTAGAAGAAGTCCGAAAGCACTCTAATCCCCAGCGGAGTCGCCACTGTAAGGATCCCGCCCAAAAAAAAAATACGGGCACGTTTCAAGGGCGAAATACCAAACGCGGGAACCGGACCAATTTAACGAAGTCGCCACATTTTGTTAATTTTAAACCCAACAAAATGACAAAGGTTTGAGTTCAAAGGTTCGAGGTCAGATTACAACTTGGGAAGAGTTTTTACGTCCTCCCAAGTTGCCTCGGACAAAGCCGAGTCTCCTTGTTAGTTAACAAAAGTGCATGTGTGTTGTGTGTGGTTTAACGGAAAATCTTTGTTTTAACTTTTTATTTATATTTTTCAACTGAAAAAGTGGTTTGTTTGACAAGAAAACAGAAGACAGAAGGGAAAAATGGTCAATCTCCCCATACGGCAAAGTAGCCATACGGATGGGGAGACCACTCCTGGGATTTTACAGTTTATTCAAGCAACAGTCCAGTTCTAGGCAGAAACAGAGCATTCTGCTTGAACTGGGACCAAACTGTTCTGATTCCAGTTTGTTATTCCAACACAAACAATATTAACAACTCATTCCTATGCATTTGATCATCAAAGAACCTCCCAAACAAGAGTTTGGGCATGATCAAAGGCAATCATGGGAGAAACATGAAAAAGGTGGCCAATATGCCCTTTTGAGCCATAGTGACCATTTGATGAGTAAAAGATTGAAACTTACCATCAAAATGCTCTTCTAGGCAAGATTATCCTTTAGGGACAAGAACAACCATAAAGATTGGATCTTTATTACCCAACTTGGAATTTTGGGCTAGATCAAGGTGATGAGGATAAAGATTGAGACTTTCCTCAACATGATCATCATAGCTTAAAATGAGCAAAATGAACACAAGAGCATCATCCATGACAAGAATGTAATGAACAATCAACAAGATATGATCAAACTAGGTTTGAACCTCTTCCACACAAAGTATGGAGGGCACCTTTGATCATCTCATGGCTTGGACTAGGAAATATAAATAATAATAGATATATGTATATTGCTTGAATGGACAAGACTTGCAAGAATGTAAAGATCAACAATAAATGACAGATCAAAGATAAATGAGTTCTTAGATGAAGAGAAGGGAGGGGGAGGAGGTGGCTTTACCTATCTTGGTTTAGGCCAAATCTTCCTTTCTCTCTTTCACTCTTTGTTCACTCTTACTCACACTATTCTGAGGTGAATTCGACAGAGTTACCTTAGTTCTAATGTTTCTCCCCCCCCCTGAAATGATCAATAAGGGGTTCTATTTATAGGGACTGAGGGTGCCCAAACCAGCCGTACGGCTATGCCCCTCTAGTACCCAAGGCATCCGTACGGCTCAGCCTGGCGAGCTTCTGGATTTTTCCAATTTTATACCAGAGTAGTCCTGGAATTTATAGCTTATCCTAGGGAGGTCCTGGACTATTAGCTTATCCTTGAAACGGTGCTAAGGCTACCTCTAAGATAGGTCAGTTTCAGATTGGGGTACTTACATAAGGCGGGATCCGTTTGTTGATGGCGGGATCCGTTTGCTGATGCGGGATCCGTTTGCTGATGCGGGATCCGTTTGCTAATTGCGGGATCACCGTGGACCAAATTGCTGTCTAGAGATGCATTTGCTGTTGACTTTATCGTGGGGATGCGGGCATGGTTGACTGTGGACCATTTTCTGCTGGGGATAAAGTACCTTGAGTAGCGGATGCTGTTGACTTCGTGGTGGTACCTGTTATGTGTGTGCTTGGCAGGTATATGTATTTGTGCAAGAAGATGCATAAAGTGTGAAATGATGAGAGAAATTGTGCTCGTGGTGCAATGTGATTTGAAATCAGTTTTGCATGAGAGAGTTTTTGTAAGAATGGAGAAAGTGATTTTGTGTGTGAAGTGGTTTTTGAAAGCAGATATATGCTTGAGAGAGATGAATGATGTCCATACCTTCACTTACCATTGCCGTTGGATGGATTCGTGATGTTGTCGTAGATGCTTTGGCGGAGAGTATCGCTGACTTTGATGATGAATTCGTTTTTGATGGAGTGTCGGTGGGACAGTAATTTCGGATGATTGGTTGGTCGTGCCAAAAGACTGCCTACGTATCCCTTGGAAGGAATCAGACCAGCGTAGTTCAAGATGCTGGAGAATGCTGGAGGAGAAGCTAGGAAAAAGCAAAGCAGGCACATACTTTTGCACATAGAAGGAGAAAAAGAAAAAGAAAAATCTTTTTTTTTTTTTTTTTTTTTTTTAGTTCGTGGTTAACCATTTTAACCATTGTGTGTTTGTAAATCCAACCCAATATCAAGTCGTGTTCAATCAAAGTCCGGATTGCCTCGCTTTGAATTCTGTCGTCGTTGCCGTGTGTCCAACGAAATTGATGTCTAGCCCCAGGAGATTTTTCGATTATGGGGCTTCAAAGACTTTCGATGCCGAGATAAGGGTTGTTGATTGAAAATCCCCTATAATGCCCTTGTTGCCAATCTTGCATAGCCCTATGATAAATCGCCTTTCGATGTTGACGAGAGCAAGCCCCAAGAGAAGATTATTAATACCAAGCTTCGGGAGATTGTTAAGCCCCAAATGTCATGGCTTATCAAGTTTGTAGATGGCGGGATGTGAAGAACTTTCGGTGTGAAGCTCCAACTTATCTTGGCATTGTATTGAGAGCAGATGCACCATTGGGTAGAACTCATGAAAGTGATCTTCCTCTTTCTATTGCTTGAGGTGGATGGCCCTTTTTGTGGTTGATACCCAAATGTAGTACGGTCTTCGGGAGACGTCTCGTGGGAGATGGTGATGTTGTTGCAGATGATAAGTTCTTGGTGTGATAAAGTCTCGAACGGTATGTTTTCTTGAGTCTTCTTGAGTTGAACCGATGACGGATCTTTGGATGCAGCCTGTGCTTTTGATCTTGGAGAAGGGGGTGCTGTATTGCAGAAACATTGGGATTGGCCGTAACTCTGTCTCTAGAGTTAACATATTGGCATTGCCCGCCATAACTTAGCCGTGTGAGTCTAGCATATTGAATCATTTTTCTTTTCTCTAAGACTTCCTTCAGAATCTCGCTGTGAGTTCTAACAAGAATCATCAAATTCATTCATATCATCGGGTCTTCATTTAAAATCAAGAGCCTTTTGACTGGAAGTGTTTTTGCGGACCATTGAAGCTTGATCCCTTTCATGGAGCCATAAGACTACTCCCCAATTGCATTGCTAGGGTACCACTGCCCAAAAGCTTGTTAATTGCGAAGCCCCAATATTGCCTTTTGCTTGTATCACTGTAATACCGTAGCCCAAAAGATTGTAGATTGCGAAGCCCCTTGAGACCTTTTGGTATAAAGCTTCAAATTTTGCTGGGGACATTAAAGTGAATTGCTTCTTGCCGAGGGAGCCTTTAAGACTTGACCGTAGCCCCTAGAGTGACACCATTGATTAGGAGTGAACGAGAAGGGCTATCCTTGATCGGGGGAACAAGTATGATCATACATGACAAGAAGGTGCTTCTCGACATTCCTTGTGAGAGACTTTGAGGATAATCTCACACATCTTTCTCGAGCATAGTCCCTAGGGCTTATTGATTGTCAAATGAAGCAAAAGAAGCCCTTGTTCTTGAGTCACATAGCCCCTAGGGCGTCACCATTTGTTGAGCAAAGCAAGAGTGACTCATCCTCGTGCGAGGGAACAAACATGAGAGGACATGGAAAGAGCTACTCCATTTCTCGGGAGCCTTTCGGCGTACTTTAGGAGCACATACTTGCAGAAGCTTTGAAAACTGAGACACATGTTGTTTGCTATTTGCTGCCCAAGCCAATTGACTAGCTAGGGATTATTTGTGCAACCTCGTGCCTTTTTATGATGGGCTCGTTCTCAGATGGGTCTTGGTTTACCACGCGCCTTCTTTTCATGAATCCAAAAATGCACACTGCTGGAGAATGATGCCGTTAACCCAAGACAACCTTTGATGTGTCATATCTTGTCGAGCCTTTTGCAATCCCAAAGTTGACTCGGTGGGGAATTTATTTGTTGAGGAGATCCAATGTAGAGCTTGTGCAGTTGTCTTCCTTAGTGGCCGGAGATCTCCATTTCTCTTTCCTTCTCTCTCTCACTCTCTCATTTTTTTTTTTGATGCACCGTGTTTTTTGCCTAGACCGCCCTTTCGGGTTTTCAATCTAGCGGGCATCACTTTTGCGTCTTTTTTTTACTCGATTAATGAGGAAGTGTGCATTGACTCTGGCTGAGGAGATAAGACATGTGATTTTGCTGTGAAGACCTCTTATCACTAAAGATGAGTGACATTGACTCGACTAGGGAAGTGTCCCTATTATTGACTTCATGTATGTATATTTTTTGAATGAATCATGAAGGCAAGTAAGTCATTAAGAGAAAAGAGAAAGAAAGCCCCAGTTTGATTGCAAGAAACTGAGAGTATCGCAAAAAGAGAGAAACCCCTAGACTCGACAAGGAACGGAAAGCGATCCAAATCTAAGAAAGTTGTTCAATCATTTGGTATTATTATTCTTTGGCAAATGATCGTAGAAAGATGTCATGAAAAGTTCGAGAGGAAGGCCGATCACCTAACGCGCTAGGGCTAAACATTCTTCTTTCTTGCATGAGACCGGACCCGAAGGTTGCCTACGTTCCTCCAGTGTAGAGGCTCAGGTCACCGTAGTTCTTTCTGGATTCTCCATTCGCCGTGATGAATTGTTGCTTCGTCGTGATTGTTGTCGATGTTGCTTCATTTGTGTGTGAATGATGTGTTGTTGTTGCGAACTTCTTTGAATGAAGGGGGATTTTTTTATTTTTATTTTTTTATCCCTTTTGAAAACTTTGCTTCATGATTGTTGCTCCACCTTTCTTTGTCTTGATTTCGTCGTTGTTGATGTCTTCGTTGTTGATGCCGTCGTCGATGTTTAGCCCCTAGCGTTCAAGCGATGGCCTCATTCCAAACTTGTTTAGACATCTTTTCATCATTTTGCCAAGAATTAATTGAACAACTTGAAGAGTGTATGAGGACAAGAACGACTTTTATTTGATGACTCAATGGACTCGAACATTAACATAGGACGAGAGAAAACATTGATGCACTTAAGAGGACTTTGACTCTTTTTTTTTTAATTCCTATTACTAGGTAGAGAAAGAGAAACGGAGATTGTTGCTGTAGTCCCCATTGTCGTTTAGCCCTCCTTGCGGTATGATCTCTTGTTGAGACCCTATTTCAAATCTGAGCCCCTTCCTGACGAGTTCTTGCATGTTCTCACTCTCTAACTGTTGTTCTTCAACCACGGTAAACTCACCATTGTCAATCGAATCTTGGATGATGTCGCGGAGGGAGATGCAATCCTCGGTGAGGTGACCGCTGCATAGGTGATAGTCACACCACTTGTGGTGGGCATGGTTGCGACGCAATGGTTGTGGTTGCTTGTACCCTTGGAGAGGAGAAATTGTCCCTTTGCTTTGAGATTTTCATAGGCCTCGGTGACAATCATGCCATTGAGAGGGGTATAGATAGGGTCGTTGGTGGCACCTTTGTGACTTTTGAGGGGTGAGCCACTTGAGCGTGCTTTACCATGGACCTTTGCCCTTGCTGTCGGTGAGCTCTTGCAACGAGCCTTAAGTTCGGACACTTCTTCCTTGTGAGTTTTCCTCTCGAGATCAAGACGGTCTTGCCACAAATCGTCCTTGCGGCGGGCATCCTCGACCAGTCTATCAATTTTGTTCCCCCATGGCTCTTATTATGTTGAAGAGCATTTCGTTGGACACGGAAGTATTCTCACCCTTGTTGTTGTTGCTGTTGGAAGCCATTGGACCTATTGAGAGAACACGGTTGATCTTAGGTTGGCCCCACAAACATATTTTGAGTAAAATAATTAACCCACAAACAAAGGAAAAGGCTTAACCACATAAGAAAAATGACTTTTTTTTTATATATTTACAAAAGTCGGAAGGACGTGGTCCTTTTGGGGTTTCTAGAAAAATAGTGGAATCGTCACACTAGTATATAGACTTCTCGTGATCCCATATACTCATCGGATTCCACCACGCTTGTGAATCCTACATGTGTCGGGATTAACTAAATTAATGTAGTAAAGCATACATGCGGGACGGATTTTTATTTTCGTCCATAATAACCACTTGGGGACGGAGTTTTATTTCGTCCAAAACAACGACTGGCATGTATGATTTGAAGACATTAGCTTAGGGAAATCTCGGCACATGGAAACCGACTTGAGTCACGGAGTGTTAGACCCTAACTAGAGTTGTGTGTGTTTGTGCTCGGCTAAAGAGAGGCTTAAAGGTCACCCTCGGAATGTGTCGTGAACTACGCCACGGGCTGAGGTTTACCGCTTCGGAAGAGTCAAGGTAGAGTGGAGCTTGAAACTTCCTAGGACGGGCCTCGACGGTTTGAGGTTGGACTTGTGCGACTCGATAGTGAGCAGTTGATAAGAATTGTGCGCTAGTGTGAGGTCTAACAGTGACAAAATATATATATATATATATTATATATATATATATATATATATATGTATATATATATATATATATACATATGTATATATTATATATATATATATATTATATATATATATTTTCAAAGAAAGAACAATAAGCACATATTTACAACTTTCGAATCACCCGTGACCGATAAAAATGAAAGGAATAAAAGCTGTTCTGTGCAGGCCGGTGCCCACACACTATCAAAACTGCCCATTCTGTTTACTGTTTCTGTTTCTGGGAAATGACCAGAAGCGCGCGCATTCAGAAGCCTACTCGGGAGGCGCGCGCGTTAGACTGAGAGAAGTGGAGGCGCCCGCTTCTGGGCAGTACCTGCAAATCAGCGGGTTTAAGGGATTGCCTTGACCCTAAATTGTAGAGCTTTTTCCCCTGCAGAAAACGTTAGCACATAAACATGGAATTGAAGGACAAGATGGGAGGCGGGCGATTCTGGTTCAAAGGGTCGAACGCGCGAGCGTTAGGCCAAGACGGCCGAAGGCGCGCACTTCCTACCCTTTTTACCAGAATGCCCAGAAAACAGATAAAAAACACCAAATGAATGAAACGCAAGTTTAACCCTCTATGTCCCTAGCGGAGTCGCCATTGTAGATACCCCGGGGGACCACGGCTTGGCTAGAGCCGTGAATTACCTAGGATGTCTACTTGATTTAAGAGTCTCCACCCACGTTTTAGAGGAACGCGAGAAAACCTAAGAAAGATAGCCTTTTTTGTACGAAAACCAGAGATTCGGGAAGAGAAGGGTTCGGGGGTTAGGTGACGGAGTGAGAAGTACTTAAACACCCACTCCGCCCGCTTACGCGGGTCTTGCTACTTTTGGTGTTCTAATGCTAAAAAGTCCTTCTATTGATATTAAAATGTGCTAACAATTATATAGTAAAGAAAAGGGGAATTAAAAAGAATTGTTTTATTGATTAAATGTCAAAGGTTACATTGAGAGAAGAAGAGTAAATTAAACTAGAGTGTAAATGTAGGGAGATAACCTTAACCAACTTTAATATAGTAAAGTGATTATTTGGTCATATCCCATTGATGGGTATTGCATACATTAGAAAGACATGTAAAATAGGAGAAGAAGAATAAAGTACCTTAAGAAAGAGGACTTCAAACTTGGACTTGAAAATTGTGTTGTTGTAGAGAAATTGTTGTAGAAAAATTTGTGTAGAGTCTTGTTATTAAGAACTCTTGTTGGAGAATTTGTGTATAATGTAGTTTGTGAATCAAAGTTGGGATCCTAGGTCCCTTTCTAAGGTAGAAGAAGGGGTTTATATAGGTAAAAAAGGAGGGAAGGTTGGAGGGAAAATGATCAATCCATGGAGATGGAATTGACCAATAGAAAATAAGATAAATAAAATAATAAATAAAGAAATAAAGAAAATCAAATAATAATAAAAAGAAATATTTTGTTTTTAAGAAATGGCTAGAATAATGGGATTGGAGGTTATAAAACTAGGGGGGGTGAATGTGGAGGTAAAAAGAGGCTCTTTTGTGATCAAGAAGAGATGTTGTAAATAAGAAAATGGAGGAAATAAGGTGCAATCCCGTTACTGCCATAATGGGAGGCGCGCGAGTCCCGCTTTAGGGGCGAGACGCGCGCGCAGCCCACAAAACAGTGTCGGAAGCGCCCGCGGGTGGAAAAGACAGAATGACAGAAATGACTCTAAAGTTAATTCTGTTATGCAGTTTAGTCCAAAACTAACGGAATCAGTTAGGAACTTAACCGAAGTAACAGAAATTAACAAAAATAAGTTAAATAAAAATACTATGTAAGCAATCGGGGTGAGAGGTCCAAGGCGGGGTGTCTACACTCTCTTAGATCCACTGCTACCAGATCCCGAATTTCCGCCTACCTGACTTGCGTAACGTGGTTGATCTCGGATAGAATTCCACTCTTGCATCATTTGGAGTTTTTTTTTTTTCGAGTAGGGGATGGACCCTCTGCAGTAGGAGTACCTTCACTACCACCGCTCATGCTACCCAGATCCAATTGTGTTAAAAATTCTGGAAATTCTAATGCTGCAGAATTTCCAACATTTTCATTTCTCATTGGCATGTAATAAGGGGGTGGAGGTTGTTGAAATTTCATCCCAAAATATGGATGCCAATTTGGCACAGCTGAAGGCATGAGATTTGGTTAAAAAAAATATGATTTGATACATTTTGAGGACGTGGTTGGTTGGAAGATTGATTCTCTCATCGAGAATCATTATGATTGTAATAATTTGGTTGAAAATATTAGGGCTTTATTGGTAGGAGTTTCTTCGTCGTTAGGAAGGTCCCAAGACTCAGAAACAGAGGGGAGAGAAGGTTTGAGACTCTGTGTACGTGTTTGAACCGAACAAAATCCTTTTTTAAACCAGAAAGTCAGATCCGCCAGGCAGAACTGAGATGTCTCATACGAGACAAATGATACCTCGTACGAGGCATCCCAGTCTGGGAACAGATTATTGTACAGAATGCAGAATTTTGAAACAACGATGATTTCTTTCGACGCAAGTCTAACCCACTTACTGTGATCTTCTCCCCAGCAGAGTCACCACTGTTTGCGCGTGAGGTTTTGATTCGAGGCACGTTTTTGTCCTTTGATTTACCTTCTTGTTGATTTGAGAGTCGCCACCATGTTATTGTCGGAACACGGACCGAGATGTCTGGATTCGGGGGTTAAGTTATGAATTGAGAAGGTCAAGGTGCACCCAATTCACCCAATCTAGGATTGGTCTTGCTAAGAAATCATCATCATCGTTTCAAAATCATGCATTCATGTACAAAAAGGAAAAACAAACAAATAAATAATTGCTTATTTATTTGGGATATCGGATCATGTGCTTCGAGACCATCTCCATTGATTGGAGAGGCTCTAGGCTGATCCTTTGATGGAATCACACTACTTCAAAGCAAAGAAGGAGATGAGAAGATAGAAAGCAATGATTTTACCTAAGCGTTTTCTTCAAGAATCCTATGGATGGCCTTGACTAAAGGACTTGATCTTCCAAATTTCTTGGTGTTGGGAGAGAGACTGATTATGAGAGCTTTTTGGTGGTTTAACGGCCTTGGGGCTGTCTAGAAATTCTCCTCCTTTTATTTAGAGTGAAAGAAACCCTTTATTTATAGGTTTTGGTGACCTAGGGTTTTAGTTGGAGAGTTGTTTATGGTTGGGAATCAAAGACTTAATTCTCAAGGGGTTATTTTAGGACTCTAGGATCGGCCATGGGATTTTCCCCGGATTGCATAAGTGTTTGCCAAGAAAAGGGGTTAAGATCAACAAGGGAACTGACCAAAAAACCCGACTGTCGAGGGGGATACCTCGTACGAGACATCAATGTCTCGTATGAGGCATCTAAGTGCTGGAATCACTTATTTGCCCTCTACGATAGTTTTAATGTTCAGTTTCGCCCCTAACTAACGGCGTCAGTCAGAAACTTAACAAAACATGTCTAACTTAATGAGTTTTGACCCAAATCAAAGGCGATACACAGAAGTAGTGTGATTATAAATGAACGTCCAAAATGGGGTGTCTACAGAGCCCCTCGGCGATGATACCTATGGATGAAGTACCGTCATCGATAGAAAAGATGCCATTTTGAACTAGGGGTATGGTCGTGCTAAAAAGCTGCCTACGTAATCCTCGAAAGAAAATCAGACCAAACATAGTTCGACTCTGAAAATAAGCAAAAACTGAGGTTTAAGGTATTTTGAAAATCATTTTCGAAAACAATACTTGCGATAAGTAAAGCTTAGAATTTGAAGAGTACCCATACTGAGGAATCAATCTCTTTGACCCAATTCTGAATATACTCCTTTTTGTTGATGACGAACCATCTCCAGTTGCAATCCACACTGAGGAATCAATCCCTTTGACCCAATTCTGAACATGCGCTGTTGTTGATGATGAACCGTCTTCGATTTTGGAGACGCCAGTTACCCGGACCTTGCTTCTCCTTCCAACGAGTTTCTTCCTTTTGTTGGAAAATGCGAATCCTATGCCATTAACTTACGTCTTGATGACAATTATGGGACTCTGGGTTTGGAGACGCCAATTACTCGGACCTCGCTTCTCCTTCTGACGCGACTGCCTTTCCGCCAGAAAAGTGAATCCTATGCCATTAACTTACGTCTTGATGACAATTATGGGACTCTAAATGGTGGGATCTTGTGTTGTTAACTTACGTCATGACAACAGTCGTGGGTGCGAATACCCCTTTCCGACGATGCGAGCGACGCACTGGAAGTCTTTCTTTTATTTTTCTTTATTTATCTTTTCTATGGTATTAGGATATTCAAGTTGGCATTTAACCTATTAAGAGTCGCCACGTTGTTTTTATTGAGCTAAAACATTGAGAAAAACCTAACAAATAGGGTTCGGGGGTCAAGTTACGACAAGAGAAGAATATTACGTTATCACTCCTATCGCCCGACAAATCGGACTTTCTATCATGATGAATGTGTTAGTAGTGTGTTAGTGATTGAGACCGGATCTGAAGATTGCCTACGTTCTTCTCGTGATGAGAAGCTCGGGTCAGCGTAGTTCGCAAGTAATCGGAATAGAGAGAAGAAGCGGGATCATGCATAATGAAGGGGGAGGAGAAGGAATCATACAAGATGATCACATCTTAGAATAATGATTATACCATTGCTAAGATTAATGTGTAGTCCTCATATTCATCCTTGAAGAGTTATTGATCATGGGAATATTTACCTAAAGTTTAGGGTTTAGAAGTAGTTCCTAGATCTTGGAGATCATCATCGGCTATACAATATAAACAGGGATTAAAACATTAGATCTAGCATGTTATGCATGGGATAAGCCGTAGATCTAGCATAATAATAAGAACATCATGAACATGTATGACTGAACACATAAGCATGAAGATCGCTACCCTAGTCATAGAGCATATTATGTATTCTAGCAAGAACATGAAGAACACGTTATGAATCATATGAATATAGATGTATAAACATGATGAAACTAGCATAAATCAGATCTAAACTAAGAAAAACAGGACAAATTCTCACCAATCTTGACAAGAACGAAGTCGAATCTCTAGCGCGGATTCGCCGGACCTTCGGAATTGCTAGAAAGGCTTGAAGAGAGAGTTCTGCCCTCTGTTTTGGCTTGTGGAACTCGGGGAAGAGAATTGTGTGTTAAAATAATGAACTGAGGTCATCTATTTATAAGAAAACTTGACCCGGGAGAAGTGGCCGCCCGGCCGGTCAATGAATTGGCACGGTTTTCGAGGTAAGTCTATCTGGACTCTGGAGGATGATCAGATAAGCCTATCTTCAATCCCTCATCCGATCAGTCGTTGATATCTTCTTATCTGGGCTTTTTGGGAAATCCTGGATAAGTCCTGCACAGTTCGTAAATACCTGGGAGGTCCCTGTGAGTTCTAGAATGCCTAATAACTCATTTTTAGGTTGGGTACTAACAGTAGCCCCTCGGCAACTTTTCTTGCAAGGCAATGGAGGGTCGTCGATTAAGAAAGGAACCGATCTGAAACATGAGTTCCAAATCGAGAGAGGAGTGAGAAAGAATGTGACCAGGTTGGTCGGGTGGCTGAACCTTTGTCGGGCTACCTACGTATCCAAATGGAATCAAGCCATTCGTAGTTCGAGACATGCGGGGAAAGAAAGAAACTAGATGCCGTCCTTTGCTGGGGATAATCAAGCATTCGTAAACAATAAAGTCGCGTGGACCCTACTGGGGAAAGGAGGGAAATCCATACGCACTGTGCGACAAGAAGTTTAAAGAATCGAGAACGGAAATAGGGATGAATTCTAACTTCCTATAGAGCGCACATAACCAATTTATTTTGGAGAATTAGAGTTTACGGAGGTTTCTGACCTTGCATTATGGATTAGTGATTTTTATAGAGGTCTTCCGGACCCAATTTAGAGAAGCTTTAGAAATTTTGTAGAGGATTTCTGAACTCAATTTTAGATTTTAGAAATTTTATAGAGGATTTCTGACCCAATTTTAGATTTTTAGAAATTTTATAGAGGATTTCTGAACCCAATTGGTAATTTTTATAGAGGTCTTACGGACCCAGTTAGGGCTTACGGAGGTTCCGACATTTAATTTATAATTATTAGGGTTTAGGACCTTCAATTATAGATTAATTTTGAAGATTAGGGCTTACGGAGGTTCCGACCTTTAATTTATAATTTTTAGGGTTTAGGACCTTCAATTATAGATTAATTTTGAAGATTAGGGCTTACGGAGGTTCCGACCTTTAATTTATAATTTTTAGGGTTTAGGACCTTTAATTGTAGATTAATTTTGGAGATTAGGGCTTACGGAGGTTCCGACCTTTAATTTATAATTCTTAGGGTTTAAGGAGGTTCCAACCTTTAATTATAGATTAATTTGGTAATTTTTATAGAGGTCTTCCGGACCCAATTGGTTAAATTTTGGTTAAATTTGGCTAACGGGGCCAATTTTGGATTAAAAATAAGCCGAGGGGCTAAATTGAAAAATCTGGCGCCTGGGGGAATAACTGGCCGTGTGGCCAGTCCCTTCGATTGGCTGACTTGCGTTGACGGGGATCGCTGATGAGCGCGCGAGATAGAGGGCTGAGATCGTGCCACGTCGCCCAGGAGGACTGGCCGCGCGGCTAGTCCCTTCGCTGGACAGACCCTACAAACAGCCGCCGACTGTTGTTTTCATACTCCATTTTCTTTATTTCTTGCTGGGGAAAGAGAGAAAAAGAGAGGTTTTTTGAGATATTTTGTTGTTATAGAGATGGATTTTAACTATCTTTTTGGCGCGGATCAATAGTATGAGCATGGTGCGAGTGCGGGACAACAGTTTGAACAAGGCGAAGGCGCAGGACCACACTTTGAGCAGGGCGAGGGAGCGAACCCGCCTCAACAAGAGGGGCAACATCAACTTCGAGCGAGGATGGCTTCTCGCAACTTCCGTCCCGATGAATGGCATTTCACCATGGGACAGCACTTTGACTTGTACGCGGGTACTGACAAACATTGGTCCGGCGGGAGACTGATGGAGACGAAAGAGGTAACAATCTCTCTTTACGCTTTTGGGTATTTTTATGTCTTATATTTCATACTTATTGTACTATTTTAAGACTGTGTTAATCGTTCGTGATTATTTAATTTTCTGAGATTGTTGATTATTTTTGGGGATGGGAAATATATGCGCATGTAGACAAAATAAAGTATGCATGTACACCTTAAATTATAGCACATAATTTATATTGTTAGTTGGGTAACGCACCTTTGCTGTGTTTACCTGCAGAGGATGAAATCTCATGGGTCCACGAGAGTAGTGGCTGAGATATGGGGGAGATTGCCGCCGGCCGGGACGGTGAAAGAGAGGATCCGGGATCCGGGCTCTGGGCTTTGGTCCGTTCTTTGATGCGGTACAAGCTGTAGAGGGGGAACCAGAAGGTGATGGGTCTGGTCGAGGCGATGAGGGAGTATTGGTGGGACACCACCCATACGTTCCATTTTAGTTGGGGAAAGGTGACGGTTACTCCGACTGATTTTGCTGCCATCACGGAGCTCATGTTTACAGACGTGGAGATTCCTTTTGATGAGTCCTTGGCTACGGACCCGCACCGTCAGATGGAGCTGATTGGGATGCCGTTGGCCAAAGGCGTTAAAGGCAACGGCTTTGAGGCAGGTCGACTGAGGACCTTGGTGGATGGGCTATTGGTGATTTTGTCGAGGGTATTAGTGACACCGATTGTCTGGTGCGAGCCATTCTGTGGTACAACTTATCTCAGACTCTATTCTCGAGTGCAGGGACCTTCTTTTGGTTCTCTTTGTTGGGTGCTCTGGCCGATCTGGAGCAGGCGAGTCAGGTCTCATGGGGCGGAGCCAGACTGGCAGAGATGTATAGGGCTCTTGATGTCTGCTCGAGGTCTAGTACCTCGTCTTTTAATTGTTTTTAGTTTGCCTTTGAGGTATGTCTCTGACTCGATCTTTTTTATTTCGCGCCTGTCTTTTGTTTAGAACTGTATAGACTGAAATGATGCCTTTTCCACAGGTGTGGGTCTACGAGATGTTCCATATTTCTCCTTTTGATGTGCAGGGGGTGAAGGAGGTCCCTGTTATGAGACTCTGAGCGAAGAGCAACCGGTTGGAGGGTCGCAGAGCTAGGAAGACTCCCGACCTGGGGATTTTTACTGCGAGGCTAAGTGGCCAGTTGCATGAGGACTTTCAGTTCATTCCTTGGTCGGATCAGGTGCTGGCAGGGGTCGGTCAGGCTCAGGAGTTTACTGCTTCTCGCTGCTTCTTGACGGGGTTGACTGGGGATGCCATGTATCTTGGTGAGAAGCAGGCAGCATAACAAACATCCTGTGATATGGGCCCCGCTTGAGCCGCCGAGGAACATGTTGTATCCAGCTAGGTTGCGGAGGAGTGGCAACTACCGGGTGAGGATTCCGGCCCATTTGTATCAGAGTGGGGCTGATTATGAGTGGTTCGTTGAGCATGTGTTGGTGAGCCCACAGGTTCTGGCGAGGAGGCAGGCGGGTGCCTATCCGGCTAGCTCGAGTAGAGGGGCCAGATATGGTATGGATATGCCTCATTTCCCTGATAGTATCCGGATGCGGCGGGGAGGTGTTGAGGTGGATCTTGATTTGACACCGACTGAGGCTGACGAGGTCACTGGAGCCCAGCTTCCTCCTATAGGAGCTACGGTATGATACCATTTTCATTTCTGTATCGCACACAC
Source organism: Campanula takesimana (assembly GCA_026119855.1). Lineage (NCBI taxonomy): Eukaryota > Viridiplantae > Streptophyta > Magnoliopsida > Asterales > Campanulaceae > Campanula > Campanula takesimana. Next base: position 30,664 of record JAOWBW010000146.1, read on the forward strand.
CTGATGAGGTAACTGGAGCCCAGCTTCCTCCTATGGGAGCTACGGTATGATACCATTTTCATTTCTGTTTCGCACATACCTACTTTAGACTTGTATCTGAACTGTGCTTTATTTGTCCCAGGTGACTCGGGAAGCTTATATCCGCTCTGTCTGTCGGGGCAATATCTTTGAGAGGCTATATCGGAGCTTGGCCGTTGCTTGTACCTACCGTCGGGATGATGTGGTGCTGCCTCAGCGTAGAGAGAGGTCTCCCACAGGGGCTGAGAGTTCGAGGTCTGTTCGGAGCAGGAGCTCGGGAGCTAGTGGGTCCCATCGTACGGATCCGGGTGGAGAGGATGAGGATGTGGACATCGAGGATTCTGATTCGGACTAGATGTAGTCCTTTGATTTCTTGCACTTTGTTAGAGAAAGGAGAAAGGATAAACAAACAGATATTTATGTACAATATTTTATTTGCTTTTGGTATGTAATTAATTAGTATTTTATTTACATGTTTTTTAACATTTAGTACAATGCATGAGCCCTAGGGGTAAAATAGGGATTATACGCCCTGCCGGGTAATTCTGCCTTCTTTATTGGACCTCTTTCGTGATCTGGGACCTTCAATATGTCTGAAATGGGTCCATTCCAGCGTTTGTCGGGGACGGACTGGCAATCTGTCTGAACCGGATAATGTGGCCGCCTGGCCAATTTTTTCAGGAGGGTCTGGCCGCGCGGCTGGTCTTTGATCTGACACGATTTTCATCAGATTTTTCCTCGTATGATCAGGACTTGAACTTCCAACTCTATATAATAACAGTCTGCATAAACAGACGAGGCAGATTGCAGTTTTCCTCTCTTTTGCTCTAGATTTTGATCATTCCAAGCCTTTCTGATGGATAGACATCCTAGGATTTCTGAGGAGCGACAAAACTAATTCATCAAGAGCTTGAAAACCTGTGTTGGGAAGCTTTCGAGGGTAACCCGTGCAAGATTTGATAAGAGATTTGGAATTAAGTGCCTTTGGTCCTTATATAGGGTTAAGTCTGACGAGCATCTGATTCGTGCTGCTGCTAGATTCTGAGACAACGAGAATCATGATTAAACTTTTCTTATAATGAGATCACCCCAACATATGAAGATTTTGTGGCTCTTTGTGGTGCGACAGTGACTGATAGGGTAGCCATGCCGTAGCCTTAAGTGCCTCCAGAAACTCGGATTTCCCAACTGCTGAGGGTTTCTATCGAAGAGGCTAGGGGCTTGTTGTTGGATGGTTGTGTTAATCTCTGTGAGCTTCCCATTAGGTTTATTAATAGCATGGTGGAATCTGACACGGCTCTGGACTGTTTGGCACTTTGTCTGTTTGCCTCGGTATTGTTTCCACCTTACGTAGGAGTAGCTACCATGGGTTGTCTTGACATGGTGGACCAAGCTCAGGCCGACCGCAGCATTGTCCCTTGCTTGCTCGGGGAGACCTTGCATGGAATTGGAGAGTTGGCCTCGGGGGCTAGGAAGATGACCAGAGGAAGTACCAGGTTGTTAACCTTATGGCTGCAGGAGAGACTTCGAGTCTTGGAGGAACCCGTTGGACCAGTATCACCTTGGGTTTTTCAGAGTAGGCGAGTGAGACCGCCTTTTATAGGGATGGTTCAGTCTGCATGGGTGACATATATGGCACAGATGAGTACCACTCAGATTAAGTGGATGGTACCTCATTGGGAGATTATCAGGGCACGGTGGGTTCAAAGAAGTCTTTGCATGACTCGGGTCCCTGCCTTTGATGAAACCACTTACTATTATGCAGTGAGGGTGTGCCATTAGTACGGGATGCCTCAGATTATACCTTCCTTATGGGACAAGACTAGTAGCAAGGTCACTAACAAAATACTTCCCATGAGGGGTTGCAGTGCTCTTGGAGCGATGTTGGTCTTATGATCTCATGCCCAGCACGCTCTGTATACAGCGACCACGTGACATACTTCTGTCTCGAGAATACTTGGACTGGTACCAGACGACTCTGGGAAATATGGGACGGACTCTGAGAAGATTGAGACGTAGGGTGGTGGTCCCTTATGTCTCGAACAGACGCTTGAGGGAGGACGAGACAACGGGAGTTGGAGACCGAGTTGGCTTAGCTAGCGCCTACTGAGAGGAAAAGAGAGAGAGAAGGCCCAAGTGGGGTGACTCAGCTTAAAAACGCTTTATTTGAAGATCCTACTAGACAGGCTAGACGCGGACGAAGAGACAAGAAGCTGAAGAAGGAAGAGGAAGAGGAGGATTGACTCTGGGTATCCAACCACAGTCGCTGCAGACACATAGTTTAGATTTTAGTTTGTTTTAGTTTATGTAAATTTCAAAGCAGGTTATTTAGTCGCCGGTTCTTTCGATCTTAGACTCATCAAATAAATGTTAACGTGTAGTGACTTGTGGAAATAGAGATTTTGCTTTAGTAATAAACATATTGTTTGCTTTATTGACATTTTGCTCAAACCAGATTTGGGATTTTTATTTATTTTTGAGACCGCACCATTGAAGGCTGCCTACGTTCCCCTTTTACAAGTAGGGCTAAGGGGCTCAGGTCACCGTAGTTCATTTCTGATTGTAGAATGGGAATATAGAAGAGGGGAAAGTAGAGAGAATAATTTTTTTATTTTAATTTTTTTTTCCAAGGGGGATGGTCGTTATAGAAGACCGTTGATGGAGAGCTCCTGCTGGTGGAGAGTACTGCTTGTGGAGGCGGACCGCGGTGGTTAGTTGTAGTAGCGGCAAAGCTTGCTGATGTTGACTGGTTCTTTGAACTGATTTCCATCTAGATCTGCCATTTTAACTGCACCTCCAGAGAAGATCTTTTGCACTACATAGGGGCCGGTCCATGTTGGAGCCCACTTACCCAAGGGTTTGAATTTGTTCGGGAGGCGTACTTTGAGCACCAAATCTCCCTCTTTAATGTTTACCGGTTTTACCTTCTTGTTAAAACTTTCTATGGTCCTTCTCTGATAAGCTCTGATGTGTTCCATAGCTTTGAGCCTCCTTTCATCCAAGGTAGCTAATTGGTCGTAGCGACTGCAGAGCCATTCTACTTCATTTACTTGATTCTCGAGCAACACCCTTAAATATGGTATTTCTAACTTGATGGGTAGGACCCCCTCTATACCGTAAGTAAGATCATAAGGAGTCTCTCCGGTGGCGGTGCGTACTGACGTTCTGTAGCCCCAGAGTGCCAAGGGTAACTTGTCGGGCCAATCCTTTCCTCTTATGGCCATTTTTCTGATGATCTGCTCGATGGTCTTGTTAGCTGCTTCAACTGCTCCATTGGTCTGTGGGTAGTACGGGGATGACTTCTTCCGTTCTATTCTGAATTCGGCTAGTAAGCGGGCTGTCTCTGCTTCGAAGTGACTACCATTATCTGATATGATCAAATTCGGGACACCATACCGAAACATGATGTTTTCCTTGATAAACTGTGCTACCTTCTTGGAATTTAGTACCTTGTAAGATTGTGCTTCGACCCACTTGGTAAAATAATCTACTGCCACCAATACAAACTTATGACCGTTGCTGCCCGCAGGATGGATTTTACCGATGATATCAATGCCCCATGCTGCGAATGGCCAAGGGGTAGTCATACTGTAGAGGTCGTGTGGTGGAATGTGATTCAAGTTGGAACATACTTGACACTTGTGGCATTTTCTAACCCACTGGATACAATCTGTCTCCATGGTGATCCAGTAGTAACCCAGGCGAGTAATCTTCTGTTGGAGCATTCTTGCATTCATATGTGGACCGCATAACCCATTGTGTACCTCCTCCATGATGGTTTCAGCTTTCTTTCTTCCCACACATAAAAGTAGGATACCGACATAGTGCCTCTTGTATAAAGCATTATCTAGTAGTACGAACTACCCTGCTAGTATCTTTAGCGCTTGAAGGCTCTTGGCTTTAATGTCTCCTTTGAAGGAGGTCTCCCCATGCTTAAGGAATTTGTAAATTTGTGCATACCACTGATCCTCAACTGCCTCTGACTGAGTTTGGATTTCACAACAATATGCAGGATTTTCTCTTCGGCCAACTCTGAAAGGTTTGACCGATCTTCCTTCAGGGATTTCTACCAGTGATTCCAAGGTGGCAAGTGCATCGGCGAATCTGTTTCTGTCTCGTGGGAGATAGTGAAATGTGACCTCTTGGAATTGTCTGATTAGTTCATCCATGTAAACTTGGTATAAATGCAAGTAGGGGTCCACAGTCTTCCATTTCTTTGCCGTCTGGTTTATAATCAGAGCCGAATCGCCGTATACTTCCAACTCTTTTATATTTCGCTCTATGGCTGCTTCTAAACCTGCTATGCATGCTTCGTATTCAGCGGCATTGTTAGTGGTTGTAAAGTTCAACTTTATTGCTATTGGAGTATGCTCGTCTTTAGGATCAACTAGAACAAGCCCCACTCTGTTGCCTCTTTTGTTTGCGGCCCCATCGAAGAATAGCTGCCACTTGTCCGCAGCTTCCATTGCAAACATACCATCGTCCGGGAACTCGGCGTCCGATCCCCGTTCTTCGGTGCTTGGAGAATCTGCTAACTGGTCTGCCATAGCTCTCCCTTTAACTGCCTTTCTTGGAACATAAGTGATGTCGAATTCTCCCAGAAATTCTAACCACTTGGCGAGCCTCATGGATATTGACGGTTTATCGAACAAGTACTTGATTGGGTCCATTTTTTATACTAGCCATATGGGGTGAGATACCATGTAATGCTTGAGCTTGGAGACTACCCATACCAGTCTAGTGCATGTCTTCTCTAATGCTGAATAGTTGAGTTCACTGCCTTGCAACTTCCGACTGACAAAGTATATGGCGTTTTCTATTCGAGAATCTTTGGCTTCTTGTGCCAACATGGCTCCGACAGCGGTGTTTGTTACCGTTAAGTATAGCAGTAACGGCTTCTCCTTATGTGGCGGTCGTAGGATTGGGATTGTAGACACCCCGCTTTGGACCTCTCACCCCGATTGCATACATAGAATTTTTATTTAACTTATTTTTGTTAATTTCTGTTACTTCGGTTAAGTTCCTAACTGATTCCGTTAGTTTTGGACTAAACTGCATAACAGAATTAACTTTAGAGTCATTTCTGTCATTCTGTCTTTTCCACCCGCGGGCGCTTCCGACACTGTTTGTGGGCTGTGCGCGCGTCTCACCCCTAAAGCGGGACTCTCGCACCTCCCATTATGGCAGTAACGGATTGCACCTTATTTCCCTCCCTTTTCTTATTTACAACATCTCTTCTTGATCACAAAAAGAGCCTATTTTTACCTCCACATAACCTCCAATCCCATTATTCTAGCCATTTCTTAAAAACAAAATATTTCTTTTTATTATTATTTGATTTTCTTTTATTTATTTCATTTATTATTTTATTTATCTTATTTTCAATTGGTCAATTCCATCTCATATGGATTGATCATTTTCCCTCCAACCTTTCCCTCTCTTTTTTACCTATAAAACCCCTCCTTCTACCTTAAAAAAGGACCAACTTCATCTTCTCTACAAAAACTATACACAAGTTCTTGGACTCTCTTTTTGGACCTCAACTTTGATTCACAAACTACACTATACACAAATTCTCTCAACAAGAGTTCTTAACAACAAGACTCTACACAAATTATTCTACAACAATTTCCCTACAACAACACTATTTTCAAGTCCAAGTTTGAAGTCCTCTTTCTTAAGGTACTTTATTCTTCTTCTCTTATTTTACATGTCTTAGTAATGTATGCAATCCCCATCAATTGGGACATGACCAAATGACCACTTTACTACATTAAATTTGGTTAAGGTGATCTCCCTACATTTTAATCTCTACTTTAATTTACCATTCTTTTCTTAATATAATTGTTAGAATAGTTTGACATGTAATCTTTACCATTAAATAAATAAAACAATTCTCTTTTTTTCCTTTGTAAATTTCCCCTTTCTTTCATTGTAATTGTTAGCACTTCTTACATTAATAATTGAAGGACTTTTCTTTTAGTATTAGAACACCAAAAGTAGCAAGACCCGCGTAAGCGGGGCGGAGTGGCTGTTTAAGTACTTCCCACTCCGTCACCTAACCCCCGAAACCCCATCTCAAGAATCTTTGTTTCGTAATCAATAAAAAAGGTTTTTTTTTTAGGTTTTTCTTATGTTCCTCTAAAACATAGGTGGCGACTCTTAAAATCAATTAGACATCCTAGGTAATTCACCGCTCTAGCCAAGCCGTGGTTCCCCGGGGTATCTACAGTGGCGACTCAGCTGGGGACATAGAGGGTTAAACTTGCATTTTTCTGCTTTTGGTGTACTAATTTCTATTTTCTGGGCATTCTGGTAAAAAGGGTGGGAAGCGCGCGCTTCTGGCCTTCTTGGCCTAAAGCGCGCGAGTCCGACCCCTTCTACCAGAATCGCCCGCCTCTCATCTTGTCCTTTAAATTTCATGTTATTGTGCTAACAGTTTCTGCAGGGGAAACGTGTTTGTATTTAGGGTCAAGGCAGTCCCTTGAACCCATGAATTTGCAGGTACTGCCCAGAAGCGGGCGCCTCTGCCCTCTAGTGCCTAAGGCGCGCGCCTCCCATCCTCACAGCATAAAGCGCGCGCGTCTGGGCAACTTTCCAGAACAGAACAGTGCACAGAACAGAGCAGTTTTGACAGTGTGTGGGCACCGGGCCTGCACAAAACCATCTTTTAATTCTTTGTTTTATTTTTATCGGTCACACGGGTGATTCGAAAGTTGTAAATACGTGCTTATTTGTTTTTTTATTATTTCTTAAAAAAAAAAAATTTGTCACGTGTTAGACCTCACACTACGCGCACAATTCTTATCAACTGCTCACTATCGAGTCGCACAAGTCCAACCCCAAACCCGTCGAGGCCCGTCCTAGGAAGTTTCAAGCTCCACCCGACCTTGACTCTTCCAAAGCGGTCAACCTCAGCCCGTGGCGTAGTTCATGACTACATGCCGGGGGTGACCTTTAAGCCTCTCTTTAGCCGAGCACAAACCACACAATTCTAGTTAGGGTCTAACACTCAGTGACTCAAGTCGGTTTCCATGTGCCGAGATTTCCCTAAACTATTGTCTTCAAATCATACATGCCACTAGTTGTTATGGACGAAATAAAACTCAGTCCCCAAGTGGTTATTTTGGACGAAAATAAAAATCCGTCCCCGCATGTATGATTTACTACATTAATTTAGTTTAATCCCGACACATGTAGGATTCACAAGCGTGGTGGAATCCGATGAGTATATGGGACCACGAGAAGGTCTATATACTAGTGTGATGATTCCACCATTTTTCTAGAAACCCCAAAAAGGACCACGTCCTTCCGACTTTTGTAAATAAATAAATAAAAAAAAGAGTCATTTTTCTTATGTGGTTGAGTCTTTTTCCTTTTGTGGGTGAATTTATTTTACTCAAAAGGTATTTGTGGGGCCAACCTAAGATCAATCGTGTTCTCTCAATAGGTCCAATGGCTTCCAACGACAACAACAACAAGGGTGAGAACATTTCCGTGTCCAACGAAGGGTTATTCAACATGGTGAAAGCATTGAAAGGGCAAATTGATGCACTAGCAGAGAATGTCCGCCGCAAGGATGATTTATGGCGAGCCCGTTACGAGCATGTGGAAATGGCCCATAAGAAAGAAGTAGCCAAACTCGAGACACAATTAAAGGGGCTCACAAATGAAAGAAATGAGGTCCAAAGTTTCGATACCGGTTTGGTCAAACACTTTCATGTCCTACATTGACCAAAAGCTTAGTGTGCTAAATTTGCACAAAGGCCCAAGCTCCGATCTTCATCATGCTTCTTTTCTCGTGAACACTATGGTGGCTCTTCCTGAAAAATTCAAGATGCCCGATATGGCAAGTTCAAAGACACCTCTTGTCCCGATGCTCATGTCGACTCCTACATTGGGCCATGCTACCAAAGAAAGTGTCTCCTCAAATAATGGCACAATGCTTCCCTCTTACTCTCGAGGGGGTCGCAAAAGATTGGTATATGGGTCTTCAGTTTCCACCCGCCTCAATTAGGATGCCGCTATGCTTGCCTTCAAGTCACAATATCAAGGCAATTCCATGTTCCGTCCTACCAAGAAGGAATTGGAGAGCACCGTGCAAATGGGTGATGAATCATTTGGGGACTTCTATCGCCGTTGGAATGACAAGCTAGCCGAGATGGTAGTAGGCCTTCCAAGAAGGAACAAATGGACATCTTCTTGAAGTGTTTGAAAATGGACTACCGCACTCATCTTAGTGGGGATTTTCACTCCGATTTTTCAAGCATGTATAATGCGGGGGTTAGAATTGACAATTTTCTCTGAGAAGTGGCCGAGTCCTCCTATGACACAAGCTTCAACGACAAAGGGTTCCCAAGCAATGACATGGAAGAATGTAGTGGCATGGAAGACTACAACGACGATGAGGACTGCAATGACATGGGGGATGACGACAACAATCTCCGTTTCTCTTTCTCTACTAGAAATAGGAAAAAAAGAGTCAAAAGTCCTCTAATGTGTGCGTTAATGTTTTCTCTCGTCCAATGTTAAATTTTGAGTCAATCATTAAATAAAAGTCGTTCTTGTCCTCATACACTCTTCCGAGTTGTTCAATTAATTCTTGGCAAAATGATGAAAAAATGTCTAAACAAGTTTTGGAATGAAGGCCATCGCTTGAACGACTAGGGGCTAAACATCGACGACGGCATCAACAACGAAGACATCAACAACGGCGAAATCAAGACAAAGAATGTCACGACCCAAAATCTAGGCTCTATTTTATTAGTAATAAATGATTATTATTTAATTATTTGCTTGTTTATTTATTTAAATTATTATTTATTTAAATAATTATGTGTGCAATTTATGTGTTATAATATTTATGTCTAGCATTTTATTTGGGTCTTAATAAATTAGTGGGAGTATCTTAGTTGAGCTAGTTAGCAAAGGAAGAGGTCTAGTTGTATCATTTCAAATAATTTCCCCCTACTCCTACCTTCTCCCTCTTACACCCCATCTCCCTCACCCTACTCCCTCACCCCAGCCATCTTCCCTCTCTCTCCTCCAAGTTTGGGTAAGTTTTCTTCATCTTTCTTCTCTCTTCATTTTCTCCTCCTTCCTCTCATCTTCTCTCATTTCTTGAAACGTAAACCTTGTTTAGATCGTCGATAGGATCGCGTAGAGCCAAAAATAATCGAATTCCGTCAACTTTCATTATTTCCAAGTAAGTTACTTTTCCCCCATTTTGATGTTAAAATGTTCATATCATGTTCATGTGATGTTTGATGTGTTATTTTTGAAGTTTGATTGAGTTTTGAATTTATTTTGAATTTATTTGAGTTCTTGGGAAGAAATGGTGATTTTGGAATGTTGGGTTTGATTCTTGGTTTGGTTTGTAAATGGTGTATTTGGATTCCCATTTTAGTTATAAATGATGTTTGGGTACCTTAGAAATCTTGTTGGGAGTGTTGATTTTAAGTGTTTATGGATTTGGTATGAAATGGTAAGGAAATTAGGAAGAACCCAGCTGCTGAATTTCTCCCACCCGTAGACCAGGCGCCCGCCTGGGTTGGACCAGGCGCCCACCTACATGCCCCTTTGAAGACCTGACTTACTGGACAAACAAGCGCCCGCCTGCCCCCTTTCCAGCGCGCCCGCCCGCCCCTGTTCCAGGAATTTGACCTTTTTGCTTGGTTAAGACTTAAGGCTTAACTAGTTTAGGTTTAATCCTTCTAATTAACTTAAGATAAACACCGTGGGACACTTTAATGTGTGGATTTGATTCTTTTATGAATAAATATGATGTGTAATTTATTTAAGTACCGTTTTGGTAATGTTGGGCATTTTTGTTGTGCGGTTTGGATTGGTTTACCTTTGTGGTAACTTAATTTGATTGGTTCCCTACTTTGGAACCTTAAGTTGTGCATTCATGCTAAACTATTATTACTTAGCATTTATTTGAAAGTCCAGCTGGTATTTTGTGTGTGTTTGGGCGATGGGAAAGATTATAATGGCAAAGCCAAGTCCATTATAATGTTGACCATTGTTTTGCCCCTTTCTTTACCCCTTCTCCAGATTGCCTTGGAAAGGATAAGTCAGCGTTCCTCTGTGAATGTATCTGGCTAGCGGGCATGACTTTGTGTCATGGTCCTTGTCCCTTGTGACACTTTTATGTTATTGGTTCCGGTACCGGGGTTTCTCTTCGGCTTTCATGCTATGATGAAGATGATGATTGGTTGGTTATTGAAGCTGCGCAGCAATCCTTTATTTGGATGTTCTGGTTTGGAAAACCTTGGCTATATCCTTTGTTATGTGTTTATTTCCGCTGCTATCTGTTATATGATAATTGCTATGTGCTATGTGATATTTATTATTGCTTATTGTATATTGCATCATAGCATGTCATGTAGTTGCATTAGTAACTTATTGAGATTTATCTCACCCCCTTTCCTTTTATCTTTGTTTTTCCTTAACCCCCCCCCCAGGTGCTAAGGAATAGTGTCGGTGATCACGAGAAAGAGGACGTCGAGTGTGGAAACATTCTTTTGGGGAAAGTTGTATAGGTTGGTTTACATTATATAAATGTGTAACCTTTTGGGGTATTTGTACCAAACAATGACGTCACTAAGAATTGTATATTTTTACTTTGTTGGGCATAAACTTGTGGAAGTTTATGATTGTTGTATTTGGTTTTTATTAAACTTTGATTTGTAAAACTTTGGTTCATCACCTTTTGGTGTCAAATGGAATTTTTAACTTCAGTATTTCACAGTTTTGGTTTTAGAGTCGACGTCCAGCTTGCGGTCTCGGGCCCGCGGGGTCTGGGGTCGCGAAAGTTGGTATCAGAGCTATGGCATTAGCTCTATGTATAAGTCTAGGTGGATTAGTATGACCTAGGTGGGTAGTAGTGTGCGGAGTGATTAACGGTTGATGTTTTATGCAGGTAATTACTCTCAATGTCTGGAAGAAGAAACAGAGGAGGTACTAGTGGGCACAGAATCCGAATGATACAAGGGATGAAGCACGTGCCATGTTCCAAGGCATGTTTGAGGCGGCCATGAAGGCCATACATGATCAAGGTCCGAGGTAGAACAAGCACCACCCCGTTATGGTTTGGAGCAATTTTTGAAGTTGAAACCGATTGAATTCGATGGGAACCCGATGTTCGGAAAGCTAAGTTATGGATTGAGTCTATGGAGAAGATTTATGATGTGTTTGGGTGTTTGGATGAGGACAAGGTCCGGTTCACGGCTTACAAGCTTGTGGGAGCCGCCGAGCATTGGTGGAAAGGTATTAAAGCTACTTGGGATGATACTCACACGGTGTATGGTGGGAGTTGTTTGTGCGCAAATTCAAGGAGCATTTCATTCCGGTTGTTGATCAAACCGAAAGGAGATCGAGCTACTCAACTTGGAGCAAGGATTGTTGTCTATAGCACAATACTCGGCTAAGTTCCTAGAATTAGCCCGGTATTGCGACTATTGGTGAGGACCGAGGAACAAAAGGCTATGAGATTTATTAGGGGATTGAAGACCTCCATCCGTACTCAACTGATTGCTCAACGGATTGTGACATTCCAAGATGCGGTGGATCGAGCCTATTTGATAGAGCAAGATATTGGGGAGCATAGCGGAAGATCGAGGTGGCCAACCCGAGTAAGCAAGGAGCGCAGAGCAAGTCACAACCAAGGATTGATAACCGAGGTAACTTTGGGGACAATCTCAGTCCCCGAGGCAGCAAAACCCAAGGAACCCGGGTACCACTTCCGGGAACCAAGGGAGCCAAATGAGGAAGCCTTGTACCTTTTGTCAGAAGGTAGGCCATGCGGAGGATAGGTGTTGGAAAAAGCAAGGCAAGTGCATCAATTGTGGTGAAATGGGGCACTTTGCGAGAGAGTGAACGAAGTACCGAGGTCAGTCATCCGGGTCAGGAGTTGGTATTAGTCAGGGTCAGAAAAGCGATGCCGCCGGGAAGCCCAAAGTCCAAGGGAAAGTGTTTGCAATGAATCAACAACAAGCTACCGATGATCCATCCGTTATTGGAGGTATTGTTTCTGTGTCTAATGTGAGCGCACGAGCGTTAGTAGATCCAGGATCATTCATTCATACATTTCTGTGCAATTTGCTTCCATGTTAAATGCTGCATTCGAGTCTTTACCGTACGTGCTAGAGGTGTCGACCCCTATAGGAGAATGCTTGATTCTGATCGAGTCTTTCGTGCTTGTGATGTGGTTATTTGTGGTCGAGTCCTTTGTGCGGATTTGGTAGTTCTTCCTATCCAAGACTTTGATGTCATTTTGGGTATGGATTGGTTGAGCAAGTTTCATGCGTCCGTTGATTGCCGTAAGAAAACTGTTACTTTTTTATTCCGATGTGCCTAAGTTTGTGTTTGAGGCTTGTCCTCTGAGTAGGAAGTTCGCTTAATTTCTTTTATGAAAGCGAGACGATTATTGCATAGTGGTTGTGAGGGGTATTTGGCTAGTGTTCTTGATACTAGGAAGGAATCCCCTAGTTTTGATAGTGTTCGGGTAGTTCGGGAATTTCCCGATGTTTTCTCTACCTAGTATGAGATGCCTCCCGATCGTGAGATTGAGTTTTGTATAGACCTTTTGCCGGGTACGGCTCCAATTTCGAAAGCGCCTTATAGGTTAGCTCCCGCAGAGTTGAAGGAATTAAAAGGTTCAGTTGCAAGAGTTGCTTGATAGAGGGTTTATCCGCCCTAGTGTTTCCCGTGGGGAGCACCGGTTTGTTCGTGCGGAAGAAAGATGGTTCGTTAAGACTGTGATAGATTACCGGAAGTTGAATCAGGTTACGGTGAAGAACAAGTATCCTCTTACCCCATATTGATGATTTGTTTGATCAGCTTCAAGGGTCCGTGGTTTCTCTAAACTTGATTTGAGGAGTGGGTACCATCAGTTGAAGGTTCGATCGGAGGATATTCCGAAGACTGCGTTTCGTACTCGTTATGGTCATTATGAGTTTTTGGTTATGCCGTTTGGGTTGACGAACGCGCGGCCGTATTTATGGATTTGATGAACCGAGTTTTCCATCCTTATCTTGACTTGTTCGTAGTGGTTTTCATCGACGACATTCTTGTTTATTCGAAATCTCGAGAGAGCATGAACAACATTTGAGGACAGTTTTATTCGTTCTTGCGAGGGAGAAATTATTTGCGAAGTTCAGTAAAATGCGAAATTTTGGCTCGAGAAGGTGTCATTTCGGGTCATGTTTTTCGAAAGATGGGATTTCGGTGGATCCGTCAAGATTGAAGCTATAGGGATTGGAAGAGACCGAATCAGTGACAGAGATTAGAAGTTTTCTGGGTTTAGCCGGGTATTATAGAAGGTTTATTGAAGGGTTTTCGAGGATTGCTACTCCGATGACTCAGTTGACTCGGAAGAACGTTCCGTTTGTGTGGACCGAGAAATGTGCAAGAGTTTCGAGGAATTGAAGAAGAGGTTGACTACCGCACCGATCTTGACTTTGCCTAATGGGAGCGATGGCCTAGTGATTTACAGTGATGCTTCGAAAGAGGGTTTGGGTTATGTGTTGATGCAGAATGGGAAAGTAATTGCTTATGCTTCGAGGAAGTTGACCCTACCCCGTGAGCAGAATTACCCGACTCATGATATGGAGTTAGCGGCGATAGTCTTTTGCGTTGCACAAATGGAAGCACTATCTTTATGGGGCGAAGTTTGAAATTTTTACGGATCACAAAAGTTTGAAGTACATATTCTCTCAGAAGGAATTGAACAACCGACAGCGCCGATGGATGGAATTATTGAAGGACTATGATTGTATGATTTCTTATCACCCGGGGAAGGCGAATGTGGTAGCCGATGCGATTAGTAGAAAGTCTTATGTGGCTTCGATGATGGTTCGTGAATGGAAAATGCTTGAGGATGTTCGAGATTGGTCTCCTCGTGAGTCGAGACACGGGGCTATTTTTGCAAATATTAGGGTGTCTCCGACCCTAATTCAGAGGATAAAGGAAGCTCAGAAAGAAGATCCCGAGTTGGTGAAGGTAATGGGTAAATTGAAGAAAAAGAACTTCGAGGATTTTTCTATTAGCTCGAGTGGAGTGTTGACTTTCCGTGGTCGTTTGTGCGTTCCGGATGTTGATGGAATTAAACAGAGAGTTCTTGATGAGGGTCACAGA